>JAULAV010007030.1:0-48501 GCA_030789695.1 Scilla litardierei | reverse complement strand
CATTTTCCTATAAACATTTTTGAATACTGGACATTATTGAATTTGGAATGGAGAGCTTTGTCACTTCCAATTTCAAATGTTTACAGGAAAATGTTTGCAATAGAGATTTGGATTGAACTTGAATAGAGATTGAACTTGAATAGAACTTAAATTTGGATGTTTTCAATATTTCTTCATTCAAGTTCTTGAATTGAACTTAAATTTGTATTGAACATCTATTGCATTAGATGTTTGCAATAGAGATATTCTGTGTAGATGTTTGCCATTGAACTTGAATTTGCAATTGATGTTCAATACAAATTTAACAATTTTGATTTACATAGAGTTTTTGTATAGTTTTTGTAAACATCCAAACATCCAAACAGTTTTTGATGTTTGGATGTTTGCAAAAACAATTGCAAACATCCAAAAATGATAGTTCTTCATTCATCTATTGTTTTTGTTTGTAATAGTTTTTGCATCCAAACAGGATATCACCAATAATTATTCCAAACTCAGATTTGGAAACAATTGAACTATTAGAATAGATCTTCATGTTTGGAGTTTGGAAACATGAAGAACATGTTTGGAGTTTGTAAACAATTGAACTATTAAAATGATAGTTCTTCATGTTTGTGATATCCTGTTTGGATGTTTGGATGTTTGTATAGTTATTCCAAACAATCAACAATTCTTCATGTTTGGATGTTTTGCAATAGATGAATGAAGGACAATAAAAAATCACATCCAAAATTGTTCAATACATCACTTCTATCACAAAGTTCATCAGAATAGTTCTTCATTCATCTATTCTATAGTTTTTGTTTGTAATAGTTTTTGATGTTTGGATGTTTGCAAAAACAATTTGAGTATGATAGTTTTTGATGTTTGGATGTTTGGATTGATCATTCATCAATTTGATGTTTTGATGTTCTGCATATCCAAATTCTGAATTTAAAGTGATAGCTTCTCACCTCAGTTTTTGATGTTTGAACTATTGCAAACATCCAACTATTTTGAATTTAAAGTCAAAGCTATCAAATTCTGCATATGGATGTTTGGATGTTTGCAAAAACAATTGAACTATTGCAAACATCCAACTATTTTGAATTTAAAGTCAAAGCTATCAAATTCTGCATATGGATGTTTGGATGTTTGCAAAAACAATTGAACTGTTATTTTGATTTGCAAATTTGCAAATTGAAATTTGGATTGATGAATGAAGAACTATTGTGGTAACTGTCCTGATTTTTTATTGTCCTGATTTTTTATTGATCATATAAGAGATTTTTTATTGTCTTTTTTATCTCACATAGAAGGAGATTTGTGATAAACTTTGATCTCAAGGAGCATATAGATTCTTTATTGTCCTGATTTTTTATTGATCTCAAGTAGCATATGTGATTTTTTATTGATCTCAAGTAGCATATTTTATCTCAAGTAGCATATGTGATAACTCAGATTTACATATGTGATCATATGCTGATGTGAGAAATTGATCATATAACATATATTGGATGTGAGTTCTTATGCTGATGTGAGAAATTTCAAGTAGCATATAGCCTATATTATATGATCATATGCTGATGTGAGAAATTGATCATATAACATATATTGGATATAGCATAACAGATTTACATTATCTCAAGTAGCCTAAATTTCAAGTAGCATATATTGGATGTGATTTATTATATGATCATATAACAGCATATATTACAGCATATTTGATTCATATCACCTTTCAAATATGCTGGATCTCTTATTTGATCTCAGTTTAGTTTGTGATAAACTTTGATCTCAGTTTAGATTTTTTATCTCAGTTTAGATATGTTGGATTTGATTCATATCTCAGTTTATTATTGATCATATAACAGATTTACAAACATGAAGAATTGTGAAACAATTGAACTATTAGAATAGATCTTCATGTTTGGAGTTTGGAAACATGTTTAGAATAGATCTTCACCAATAATTATTCCAAACTCCAAACATCCAAACATGAAGAACTATACAAACATCCAAAAACTATTAGAATAGATCAATGCAAACATCCAAACATCAAAAACTATTCCAAACTCAGATTTACATATGTGATTTTTTATTGTCCTGATTTTTTATTGTCAGATTTACATAGAAGTGATGTTGATATCCTGTTAATTTAGATTGTCCTGTGAGTTGTGATGTTGAAGGATGTTGTGATTTACATAGAGTTAGATGTTGGATAAATTTATAAATGATCAACTCAGAGTTAGATCAACATCACAGCTCAGATTTCCTTCAAAAATGTTGATATCCTGTTAATTTCAACTCATATGTAAATCTGAGTTATCACATATGCTGAAAATGTCCTGTGAATAATGTTCTGTGAATTAGAGTGAATGTTGATAATATGTAAATCTGAGTGAATGTGATAATGTCAATGTGTGATATGTGATAGCATATGTGATAGCATATAGCATATGTGAATTAGAGTGAATGTGATAGCATATGTGATAATGTCAAGTAGCATATTAGAGTGAATGTCAAAAAAATTGGTTATCCTGTCAATTCAAACATTGGTTATCCTGAAATGTCTTGCAAAATTGGTGCAAAAATTGGTCAATTGGTTTGACATATGCAATAAAATTGGTTTATCAATTGGTGCATTTTTGACATATTTTTGACATATGCAATAAAATTTTCGTACCAAACATTGCATATATCAATTGCACCAAAAATTTTGTTGAACAATTGACAGGTAAACATATTGCATATATCAATTGGTTTATCAATTGCTTTATCAATTCCTTTGGATAACATTACAAAAGTTGGTGCATTTTGCAAAATTTTTTGACAGGATAACCTGGTTTATCAAAAATTGGTTTATCATTCTATGTCTTGCAAAATTGACATATGAGATATCCTGTCAATATGCTTGATGTGAATGTGAATTTCAGGATAACCAATAACCAATTGACTATCCAATTCCTAATAAGCTTCATTCCTGATAACCTCTTATCAATAACCAATTTTTCAGTTTGAACTTAAACCATGCATTTGAATTTGAATTGATATGCATACCATGGCAAGCTCACCTCATATAATTTTCAGTCCATTTTCAAAATTTTGAATACTTGCTAATTAAATTTGGGTATTCAAATGTCTTTAGCTCACCTCATAAACTATGAATTTTGCTAATTAAAACTGAATATGACATAACCACTATAATATGCCAAATTAAATATAATTAAATATGACAAATTAAATATATCCATGTCAACATTCTCAACTTGCAAAATACTGAAAATTTGAGATAGTCTTGATGTTTAAGTACTCAGAATGTATGAAAATTTTATATATGCTATCAGGATATGTCATGCGATAGTCTTGATAATTACATATGCTATCAGAATGAGATAATTTTTTAAATTTAAATGTATTTAGAATCTTGATATTAACAGGACAATGAGATAATTTTGTTGGTTTTTACAATCTTTATACTTACATATGCTGAAAACTAATATTCTTAAGGATGTAAAAATTGGTTGTATAAGGTTGCAAAATTATCTTGATTCAAGTTTTCATCCATGCTGAAATCAAGATTCAAAATTGCTGACATGCTGAAATCACATATGTCATTCCATTAGATATGAGATAATGCAAATCAAGATAACTTGAAATTTGATTAGATTGGTTGTATATGAGCCATTTAATTTGATTAGATTGCAACTGAATAACAGGACAATGTTTGAATTTGATTAGTTTGATTATTTCATACATTTTGAGAAATTGATTTCTCAAGTTTTTTTGAACTTAATAACAGGACAATTGCATTTCTTTTGAATCATGGAAGTTTGCAACTGAATAACAGGACAAGCTTGAGAAATTGGTAAGTTTTTTTGAACTGAGAATTTTGCCACTGTGAATCATGTGAATCAATTCCATGATTTAATATGAAATTTCTCAAGTTTTGTTGGCAATTGGCAATTCCATGTTTTTTTGAACTGAAATTTGAGTGATATTGAGAATGATTTAATATTGAGTGATATTTGAGTGATATTTGTTTCCCTCCCATACGTATTTTTTCTAATAGGTTTGAGTGATATTTCTTGATATAAAATTCCTGAGTGATATTTTTGAGTGACTTGAGCAATTTAATATCTCAATTCACACATCCATTCACACAAATTTAAATGAAAATGCTATTTATCTCAAGAGCACTGAGTGACTTGAGTGCTTATTTTTTTGATTTTTTTGATTGGTTATCAACTCACATTGATAATTTGCATTCAAAGATTTAAATTGATTTTTTTGATTGGTGCTCAAGGAATATGATTCCAATGAAAATCATTTTTGCTCAAGGAAAAAATCATTTTTGCTTTTGCCATCAAGCAAAAAATCATTCAGATATCCAATTTGATCTGCTTGATTTTGTGGAATTTTGATAGCCAATCTTTCAGATAGCCAATTCATTGGAATTTTTTGCTTGATTTGCTATCTGAATGATTGACCATCAAAATTGGCTTGATCAAGGATTGTCAATCATTCAGATAGCCAAAAATTGGAATTTTTTGGCTATAGCCAAAAATTGGAATTCAGATAGCCAAAAATTTGATCATATAGGACAGCATTCACTCATAGGACAGCATTCACTTATATGGATCAAGGATTGTCAATCATGAATGATTAAGGATTGTCAATCATTCAGATAGCCAAAAATTCAGATAGCAAATCAAGCAAAATTGGCTATCTGAATGATAGCCAATGATTGGCCATCAAGCAAAAAATCCTTGATCAAACCAATCATTCAGATAGCCAATCTGAATGAATTGGCAATCTGAATCATTAAGATAGCCAATTTTGATGGTCAAGCAAAAAATCAAGCAAAAAATCCTTGATCAAACCAGTCCATGCAAAAATATGATTCCAATGAAAATCATTTTTGCTTTTGCCAGTCCATGAATTAGATAGCAAAAATATGAGTCCATTAGATAGCAAACTTTTCCTTTTTTCAGTCCTGTGGCTAAATGATTATCAATGGACTCATTTACTTTTTTAGCTAAATGAAAACAAATCACAGTCACTCATACTTTTGTCCTGTGTCTAACTGATTTCATTTCACACTATACTTTTGTCCTGTGGCTAAAATTTTAAGATTGGACTAAGATTGGCAACATTCAACATAGACTTTTGAAATTTTAGTCCCTGAAATTCAAATATACAAATTTTAGTCCCTGAAATTTAAATATACAAATTTTTTTGCATTTGTTTCCTTTTATATATAGACTCTGAAATTTTTGTCTATGAAGTTGATATATGAATGTCTAAGCTCTACGCTCTGAAATTAAAATAGTTGAAAGTCTATGTTGAAAGATAAACCCAAGTGGGAAGCTCTGCATATGAAGTTGCAATGAAATTTATAATATCATTCTAATATCTTTCAACATAGACTTTTGTATATGTTTTTAATATCATTCATATACCAACATTCATATACCAACATTCACCTTTTGTATATGTTTTTTGAATTTTGTCAATTTTCCTGCTTGCTATTGATAATATCATGGATTTTGCAAGTTTGCTACTTGAAGCATCACATGTATTGCACTGAAATACATGCACTGATACTACAAAATTGCACATGTATTTACATGAAGAATCAATAACACTTACATGTGTTTGGTTTAAATATTTGCAGGACAAATTAATCATGGCTGTGCTTTGAAACTTTTGCACCAATCAATAGCATTTACTGAAACTTTTGCAAAAATCTGAAGAACACACCACTTTGCTTGAACATACATCAAGCTTGCAAGCCAAGGTATTATTGAAAATACATCATGCTTTGCTGTTGATTAATTTGCAGGACACTGTTTTGTCTTATTGAAAATACACCAAACTTTTTTACATTTTCCTTCAGCCAAATGTTCCCAAGTTTGATGTAAATTTCATTATATCCATATTTCAGCAAGCTATTTTGAAATTGAGCTGGCCTTGGATGTAATCCTTGGAAATTGATTTTGACACCCAAAAATGAAATTTGAAACTTTTATTTGTGGGACAACTCTTATCCATTTTGAAACTATTAGCAGGACAATGCATTGCCAGGATTCAAATATGAGAAATGTCTTTAAATATGCAAATACTCAGCAATTGAAATGTCTTCACATTCAGTTGCTGAGTATTAAGTATTAAGAATTAAGAATTTCATTTAGTTCAGCAAATACTAAGCATAACATTTAGTTGACTATATTAGCTGAGTATTAAGAATATTTGCATATTTCATTCAACATAGCTTAGTATTTGCTAAGTATTTGTAAGTATTTGCTGAAGTTCTTATTACTAGCTATATTGTTCTTCATTCAACATAGCTATTTTATTCTTCATTCTTAATACTGAGTATAACATTAATATTTCAAAATAGCTATTTTGTTTTTAATACTCAGCTGTGCTTTTCACCTATGTTCACCTATGAAATATTAAGAATTTCAGATATGCTTTAGTATTTGCAAATTGCTGAAGTTCATAATAGCTTAGTATTTGCTGAGAATTAAGAAGTTCTTAATATTATGTTGAATGCATACATAATTAGCTGAGTATTAAGAATTTCAAATTAGCTGAGTATTAAATGAAATATGCAAATACTAAGCATAACATATTTTGAAGACAAATTATGTGCCCAAATGTAATTCTTAATGTGAGAACTAAATAGGTTGGCTGTCAATATGTGAGTATTAAATGTCAATTTGTTGTTTTTGCAGTGGTTATGTAATTACACTTCAATTTTTGACTATTACTTGATATTTTTGTTTAACAGGGAGAACTTCATTTTGAATATTTCTATCAAGTTTACAATCAAGTTTACAGTCAATTGGAGTAAACTTGATATTTCCATCTGCTATGAATGTGAATATTTCTACCAAGTAACAGGGATTGAGGTAAAATATTCATACATTTACTGAATTGATACTTTATTCAAATGAATATGCCAATTTTGCAGCTTGGAATGTTGGAATATTGGAATGTGCCAATTTTGCAGCTTTAAAAAGTCCAATTTATCTCTATTCATTTTTAGATTTTTAGAATACTGGAATGTAATCAGGATATCCTGATATAACAATGCATTCAAATTTTGTTTTTTATCTATATCTTGCTGCACATTCAGAGATTGGTGTTTTTTATTTGTTTTTTTATTGGTTTTTTTCCATCCTTATATACAAGAATGTATACCTGATAGTGTAGCATATGTAATTTTTAGTGGTTTTTAGAATATTGGAATGTATTCAAGATTGTAACATCCTTATATAGCTCATTTAGATCAAGTTCAAGTTTCAAACTGAAATGATATTCTCAAACTGAAATGAAAATTTCAAACCAATGACAAATTTTTGTGCTTATTTTTCAAACTATTTTGACTGAATATTTTCAAAGAAATTAGAAACATATTCAATTTTGAAACTTGAAAGAATTTCATTTCAGTCAAAAGACTTAAATTTTGCCTGAACTTGAAAATGAGTATTGCTAACATGAATATTGAATATTGCACCTTGCATTTTGAAATTGAATTTTGTCTCATCTTATTTGAATTCAAAATTTCAAATTTTCATTCTAAATTTAAATTGCAACTGCCAATCCAAATAAAAATGCCTATTGCACCTTGAATTTTGTGCGTTTTGTTTTTTGCATTTCACCATATGCTTATGAGAATGCTGTTTAAAAATTATCAGGCAAGTTGATATTTTTGAATCGAGTATTCCATGAAATATTCCTTGAAATATTTTTGAATCAAATTGAGTATTCCATGAAATATTTTTGAATCAATTTCATTTTTTATTACTGTAAAATATATGTGACTGAATTTGATATTCACATATTCATCATTCTCTTCATCATTTTTTGAACTCAATTTTGAAGTGGGATATGCTAAAGTTCAAGTAACTGGATCCTAGCAATATCCTGGGATATGAACAATTGAGTTCAAAATTGGGATATGTGAATTGAATTGAATTGGGATAGCAATATCCTGTCAAGTAACAATTTTGAATATGTGAATTGAATTGGGATTTTGTTTATGAATTGGAATTTTGAATATCAATTTGAATTGTTATATGATATATTCTCAATTTGAATTTTGAATTTGAATTTTAGTTACTTGGACTGGGTAAGCTAAAGTTCAAGTAAATTGGATACATGATATCCTAGAGTTCAAAATAGAGTTCATATCCTGGGTATGCACTCAAGATAATTCTCAATTTTCAAGTAACCTCAACTTTCAAAATTTAATGTTAATTCTCAAATCAAATCAAATCAAATCCTGGGTATGCACTCAAGATTAACCCATTCTCAATTTGAACTCAAGTTCATATCCCAGGACAAGTTCAATTTTGTTATGTTCATACATGATAATTCATATCCCGGGACAGATAACATAACACTCATGAACTGTATGAAAGAGATACAACTTTAAAATCAAGATTGAACTGAAGTTCAATTTTCAAGTTATACTCAAAATTAAATCAACTTCATATCCTGGGATACAGATAATTCTCTATTTCATGTTAAGTTCAAAATAGAGTTCATATCCTGGGTATGCACTCAAGATTGAGATCAACTGAGTTCAAAATTTGCATTTTGAATCAAGTATGTTCACCAAGTGAGTTGTTCACATTACCAAGTGAATATTCTGTTTTCTATTTACATTATATAGGAATTGAAGTCATGATGTATCAAAATATCAAAATACATCAGGATATGTATTTGATATGTCAATAAAAAAATACACTGAAAGTTTTAAGATAAACCAATTCATGGCAGTTGCATTAGAATGAAACTTGACTGAAAGTGCAACTGCTATAAACCAAATCAAAAACTTGACTATTGGCATTGTTTTTCTCAGTTTATATTGGCATTGTCCAGGATTCAAAAATGGATATTGGCATTAATATCAGTTTATTCATTATTCTCAGTTAATGAATATTGGCATTATTTGGGGTTAGTCCAGTTTATATTCTCAGATTGTGTATGAGATTTCTGTGATTTATATTGGCATAGTCTAGGATTAATATTGGCATATTCTAGATTTTTGTGATTTTTCTTAAGTTAGCTATATCACATAAATATTGGCATAGTCCAGGATTCAAAAATGATTTTGATGAATATTGGCAGATTTATGTTGTGTATAATGCCAATATACACAAATCTCATGCACAAATCAGATTTATGTTGTGGGTATTGGCATTATACACAAATCTCAAATATATGCAATGCTAAACTTGATATCCTGTTAATTATGTTGTGAGTTTGATATTTTGATACCATTCAAAGTGTCCTGAGGATCATAGAAGCAATGCTAGAATGCAAAAATTCTCAAGTGATCCTAATCAAATATTCAGATATATGTGTCCTGAGGATTGAGATAATTCAGATATATTCAAAAATTCTCAGGACACATAGAAGTAGCAAAAATTCAAAGATTTTAATGAATGTGTAATTTTTTAATGCTAAACTTGATATCATGTTAATTTTGTATTATCATGTACCCAATTGAATTTCAAAATGTTAATTTCAAAAATGAAGAGCTTGATTATGTAAATGGGAGTATTTTAATTGAACATATACCATATTCTCAAAATGAACATCTAATATACGCTAATAATGTATTTTAATTGTAATTAGTTTGGGCTTAATTTGGATAGGGCTTTAGCTCAACGCAGTAGGATAGAACGAGAACGTGAACAAGAACAACGTAACATATCTCACGCTCTGCCTTCTGACGGTGTGCTTGATATACCTCACATAACACCAGCCATGACAACTTCTCCGGTTGAACAAGAAGATGATGTCTCGGCCTCGCGTAACGATATGATTTCCGGACAAGTTCCTGGACCATCTGTCAGGTCATTATCAACCCGACTGTACATAAAACCTTTTCACCAAGCCATGTATTTTAGTAGTGTTTATTTTTGTGTTTAAATTTGGATAGGGCTTTAGCTCAACGCAAAAGGAGAGAACGAGAACATGAACAACGAACCATATCTCACGCTCTGCCTTCTGACGGTGTCCTTGATATACCTCACATAACACCAGCCGTGACAACTTCTCCAGTTGAACAAGAAGATGCTGTCTCGGCCTCGCGTAATGCTATGATTTCCGGGCAAGTTCCTGGACCATCTGTCAGGTAATTATCAACCTGACTGTACATAAAACCTTTTCACCAATCCATGTATTTTAGTAGTGTTTATTTTTGTGTTTAAATTTGTATAGGGCTTTAGCTCAACGCAAAAGGAGAGAACGAGAACAGGAAGAACGAAACATATCTCACGCTCTGCCTTCTGATGGTGTCCTTGATATACCTCACATAACACCAGCCGTGACAACTTCTCCGGTTGAACAAGAACATGCTGTCTCGGCCTCGCGTAACGATATGATTTCTGGGGAAGTTCTTGGACCATCTGTCAGGTCATTATCAACCCGACTGTACATAAAACCTTTTCACCGAGCCATGTATTTTAGTAGTGTTTATTTTTCTGTTTAAATTTGTATAGGGCTTTAGCTCAACGCAAAAGGAGAGAACGAGAACAAGAACAACGAAACATATCTCACGCTCTGCCTTCTGACGGTGTCTTTGATATACCACACATGACACCAGCCGTGACAACTTCTCCGGTTGAACAAGAAGATGCTGTCTCAGCCTCGCGTAACGATATGATTTCCGAGCAAGTTCCTGGACCATCTGTCAGGTCATTATCAACCCGACTGTACATAAAACCTTTTCACCAAGCCATGTATTGTAGTTGTGTTTATTTTTTTGTTTAAATTTGTATAGGGCTTTAGCTCAACGCAAAAGGAGAGAACGAGAACAGGAACAACGAAACATATCTCATGCTCTGCCTTCTGGCGGTGTCCTTGATATACCTCACATAACACCAGCCGTGACAACTTCTCCGGTTGAACAAGAAGATGCTGTCTCGGCCTCGCGTAACGATATGATCTCCGGGCAAGTTCCAGGACCATCTGTCAGGTCATTATCAACCCGACTGTACATAAAACCTTTTCACCAAGCCATGTATTTTAGTTGTGTTTATTTTTCTGTTTAAATTTGGATAGGGCTTTAGCTCAACGCAAAAGGAGAGAACGAGAACAAATACAAGCAAGCACATCTCGATATATGACTCCTACCAGTGTACTCGACATGCCTCAAATCACATATGCAGTACCAACTTCTCCTGTTGAACATGTATATGAGGTCTCAGCCTCGCACAACGCTACGATATGTGCTGAAGATGATGAACCATATGCCAGGTTATTATTCATAAGAGCTCCTCTGCTTTAATGTAACTTAATTTTATTTAATTATTATGGTTTTATTTTGGCTAGGTGTTTAGCTCAATGTCAAAGGAGAGAACGAGAAAAAGCTCAACGAAACATATCTCGATATATGACTCCTATCTGTATACCTCAAATAACACCTGGATTAACAACTTCTCCAGTTGAACAAGAAGACGCTGGCTCTTCCTCGATCTTCCGAAGTCGGTCAACTCAGCATGGCTCTGGTCCACCAACTCTGGTTGATTTTGGTCGGCACCATCTTGGATTAATGAACATTCCATGCCCTCATTGTTCAGCCTTACACTGGTTGGATGAACAGTTGTCGAAGTCAACTTTGAGAACACATCTTTTTGGAACATGTTGTTTGCAAGGAAAAGTAAAATTGCCGAAACTTAATGAACCCCCTCCATCACTTAGAGAATTATATGATGGTGACAGTGAGGCATCAAAATCATTTCGAATGTATACTCGGGAGTATAATGCAGCTAATGCATTTACCAGCCTTGGTGTGACAATGGATCAAAGATTGATTGCTGGCAGGGGCCCGAACATATTTACAATTCATGGAGAATTACGCCATCGAACAGGATCACTTCTGCCCCAACCGGATCAAACAGCAAGTTATTGTCAACTTTACATATATGATCCGGATTCTGCTATGGAGTTCCGAAGTAATAGAAATCCACATTTGAGCAAGGATGTCTTAAAAATTATTCAAAATTGTTTATCGGGCATAAATCCATTCATCAAACTATATTGTCAGGCGTATTCTGTTTTATCTCAAGCAGATTCATGTGGTCATGATCTTCCTGTATATCTGCATTACAATTCAAACAAGGATCGTCGCCGTTATAACCTCCCAACCGTAGATGAGATTGCGGTTATTTTACCTGGCGATGGCTATCGACCTTCCGGGATGCGAGATATAGTTTTACATCTTCGAGGAAATCATCAATTAATGCAAATCAATGAGACTCATCCTGCATACTTACCATTACACTACGTCTTATTATTTCCTGATGGTCAGCTTGGATGGGAACCTGAGTTGAAGCAGTGGGATCCAGTTCAAAACATAGCATCAAGTAGACGCCTGACTATGTGTGAGTTTTATAGCTACCGTCTGTTTGAAAGACAGAACGAGTATTCTTCAATTTTGAGAGCGGGAAAGTTATTCCAGGAGTTCATAGTTGATGCTTGGGCAGCAATTGAGCAACATCGTTTGACATTCATCAAACTTAATCAACGAAAACTCCGCTCAGAGCTCTATCAGGGTCTTGCAGATATCGATGCATATGCCAGATGCGACCAAATTGGACAACGCATGATACTTCCTTCCTCTTTCACTGGCAGTGCACGTCACATGTTTGAAATATTTCAAGACTCGATGGCTATCACACGTTATAACCAGCACCCGGATATTTTTCTTACCATGACCGCAAATCCAAAGTGGCCAGAAATTACTTCGGCTCTACTGCCCAATCAAAAGGCTACCGACCGTCCAGATTTAGTCGCACGTGTATTTGAGTTAAAAAGAAAGGCTTTGATGAAGGAGATTGATGGCAATAATGTATTTGGAAAGAAAGTAGCACATGTATTTACAATTGAATTTCAGAAACGGGGTCTTCCACATATGCATGCTCTTTTCTTTCTTCGTGGACCCGATAAGATTCATACATGTGATCAAGTGGATAGAATTGTATGTGCTGAATTTCCTGATCCTGCTCAAGATCCTGCATTATTCGATACTGTGTCAAAATGTATGGTACATGGACCATGTGGTGCTCGGAATCCAAATGCCTCATGCATGGAAAATGGTAAGTGTACTAAGAAATACCCTCGAAATTATGCAGATGCAACAACCTTGGATCGTGATGGATATCCTATTTACCGTCGTCGTAGTAATGGGCATCTATATACTGTAAGGGGGCATCAGGTTGATAACCGCGATGTTGTGCCGCACAACAGGTATCTCTCAAGGCGCTTTAACTGCCACATTAATGTTGAAGTTTGTGCCGGGGTAAGATGTGTGAAGTACATTCATAAGTATATTTATAAAGGTCATGATCGGACCACAATGGTATTGGGCGCAGTAAATGAGATCCAACAATACCTTGATGCAAGATATATTGGACCACCTGAGGCTGCCTGGCGAATATTCGAGCATCCTTTGCATCAAGAGATTCCGGCAGTTCAAAGATTGATACTTCATTTACCAGGGCAACACCGTGTTATTTTTGATCCAGATGAAGATGTAGATGCAATAAGGTCTAGGGCTGAAAATGATAAGACAACTTTGACTGAATTTTTTACATGTTGTGCTTTACATGAGTCTGCGCATGATCTCACATATCAAGAATTTCCCCAAAAGTTTGTGTGGCATTCGTCAACAAAGGTCTGGACTCCAAGACAATCTGGATATGCCATTGGCAGAATGTATTTTGCCTCCCCTAATTCTGGTGAGAGATTTTATCTACGGTTGCTACTAACAGTTGTTAAAGGGCCAACATCGTGGGAAAATTTACGCACATTCAATTCGATCGAGTACCCTACATTCAAAGCAACATGTATTGCAAGAGGTCTTCTTGAAGATGATTCCGAGTGGAGACAATGTCTTGCCGAGGCTTCAATTATGAAAACAGGATATCAACTACGAAGACTGTTTTGTATTATTCTTATCGAATGTGTGCCGATCGACCCCCTTGCATTATGGAATGAATTTTCAATGCACATTTGCGATGATCTTCCACATAAATTGCAAACTTTATTTGCAATTTCTACCCCAACTCAGGGCCAACTTGAAGATTATGGATTATTCCTTATCAATGAATTGCTTGAGGAGTATGGTAAGTGTCTATCCGACTTTCCACCAATGCCACTTTCTGCTGGAGATTGGAATGAAATTGTTGGCAATAGATTGTTGCATGAACATCAGGAACTTATAAATAAAGCGAAACAATTGGATGCACAAAAAGACATTGATTGCCTCAATGATGCACAACGCAATGCTTATTTAGCAATTACTTCATCAGTATTTGAAAATAAAGGTACTACATTCTTCTTGAGCGGTGGTGCTGGAACTGGAAAGACTTTTTTGTACAATGCAATAGCAACAATGTTGCGTAGTCTTGGAAATATAGTTATCACCGTCGCGTCTTCCGGTATTGCATCATTGCTACTTAGCGGAGGTCGGACTGCACATTCCACATTTCGTATCCCGTTAGATGTGCATGATACTTCAATTTGTAATTTTAGCAAGCAATCCATGCAAGCTCAATTGTTCAGAAAAGCAAAACTTATAATATGGGATGAAGTACCTATGCAACATCGGCACTGTGTTGAGGCAGTGGATCGATCGTTACAAGATATGTGTGATAACCCCAGAGCATTTGGTGGTATTACTGTTGTTCTTGGTGGGGATTTCCGACAAATCTTGCCCGTCATACCAAAGGGGGTTCGAGAAGAAATTGTTGGTGCCTCATTGAGACGATCTTTATTATGGTGCTCTGTACAAGTTTTGATCTTGGATCAAAATATGCGGTTAAATAACTCATCGGTTGAGAATGCAAATTTTGCAAAATTTATTTTGGAGGTATTTTATTTCATGACTAATTTAATTTTACTTACTATTTTTATCTTAGCCATTCCTTCACTAAAATTATATCTATATGTATTAGGTTGGGACAAATCCTACAGAAGTGGTAGCACTTCCTTCTAACATATTCAGGTGCAAGGATTTAAACGAGTTAATACTTCGAATTTATCCGCAGCTTGATATTGAGGGTGCCGTGACTCCGGCATACCTTACTGAACGAATAATTCTTTCTGCACGGAATGATGATGTTACTTTTATAAATGCTGCTGCATTAAACATTTTTCCGGGACAGAAGATTACGTATCAAGCTGCAGACAGTTTTTCTGAAAATGATGAAACCGATCCAACCATTATGAATAGATATCCAACTGAGTACATAAACTCTTTGGATCCTCCTGGGTTGCCACAATTTACACTTGAGCTTAAGGTTGGTTGTCCTATTATTTTATTACGAAATATTGCACCAAAAGACGGGCTCTGTAATGGCACTCGATTGATGGTTGTCAGATGTGCATCACGTGTCATTGAAGCTCAAATTTTAAATGGGGATAAAGCCGGTTGTTTTGTGTTTATTCCAAGAATATCTTTGTCACCATCGGCTACAGAATTACCTTTTCATATGACAAGAAGGCAGTTTCCTGTCCGTGTGACATATGCTATGACGATTAATAAAGCCCAAGGACAATCTGTAAAATTCGTTGGAGTTGATTTGCGGACCCCAGTTTTCAGTCATGGACATCTTTATGTTGCACTTTCAAGGTGCACATCTTTTGATCGTGTATGTGTCCTTCTTCAGCCCAACATAAATAACACAGTAAACATCGTTTACCCAGAAGTTCTGCTATGATTTCCAATGTATGATAAAAATTGTATGTAAGTTTTTTAACTCTCTTTCTTTACATTGTTTTATTTATATTATTTGTTTAAATGATCTTTTAAAAAATTATTATCGATTGTTGTCTAACATGCAGGTATAGCATTATCATACGTTACCAAGCTCTAAAATGTGGACCCACATTACCATATATGGCAGGGTAAGAAATTTTTTCCTTTACTACATTTCATTGCATGACTTAATAGTTTTCAGTATGCATTGTTTGATAAAATATGGTTTGTATTTTTATATAGATAGATGATGATGCAGATTTGGCAAAAACTGTAAGTTTCTTATCATAATTCTACATTATATTTTTAATATACTATGTTTGCATTAACATTTTTCTTCTCACAGGTTCTGTTACTTCAAAATAATCACATAAATGTCAGGCTACGGGGTTATATCGGATTTTGTTTTGATAAGGTATGCATACCGTTACAAACATTCCCATTTTGAAATTAAAAATTATTGACTGTTTATTATTATTATTATTATTATTTCCAGCAAATTGCTAAAAGAACTTTACAAGCAACGGCGACGAGTCACATTGAAGACAAAGCAATCTTCTTTTCAGAGGTAATATAAAAATCTTAGATTTTGTTTTTCAAAATATCCTCTTCATTGACCATCCAAATACCTTTTTTGTTATAGAAGTGGAAGATGGTTCTTGCCGAGCTTGCTTGGTTCCAGAAAGCACGACATCCACCACTCCAACGAAAAAAGGTAAATAAATGTATAAATTTAAAATTTTCCATATTTTCAAATATTTATTAATTTTTCTAGGAATTTTATGTTCTTAATTTATCTAGGTTATTGCTCATCCCATTAACTCTCCACTTTGGATTGAGCTTGACACATCATCTTTTTATAATGTGATGATGAAAAGGTTTTCTGCTTAAACACGATGAAGGTAATAAAAGTGAGTTGTACAAAGTAATTAGATATTTCTTCGTTTCTAATTTTTCTATTCTAAGCTATGATTTTATTTTTAATTTTCAGGACACACAGCCCTAGCTTCAGATGTAAATTTTGTTGGTTTTAAATGCCGGTGTGAGAGATGGTGTTTTTGAAATTGGACTGCATGGTTGTTCAATCCAAAATGTATTTTTGTGTATATTTGTTCATAGTTAAGGGTTTTTTCTTTTGGCATATAGTTTAGGTTGTGTGATATTATAAGTCGATGTAAAAAAATGTTGTCTTAAGTCCTGAAATAGTTCTCTTTCAATTTTATGACGTTTTAGGTTTTGGATTTGCAAGTAGTATTCTTAATACGAAGGCGGGCAAAGTAGACTGAAATGCCTAAAATAGTTCGATTTGAATTTTATGTTGTTTCAGTTTTTGGATTTGCATGTAGCATTCTTGATACGAAGGCTGGCAAAATATACTAACCACTAATTCATAGTGAAATTTTGTGCTTGGCATATCAGTACAAGAACTTAAATACAATTTTCCATGATAATGACAGGTATGTGTATCGCTATGTGAAATTTGAACATGGGTTCTAAGGAAAAATATGCTATCACATAATGCATCCAAATTTTAGTACTATGCCGAAAAGTTAGTCAAAAATACATCTAAAAATTAAAGGATAATAACTGCTATGGAGTTGCCTCTACCGTCAAAGGGTGTTTGGCCACGAAGAATTTCCCATGGAACAATGCGAGGATCCTGATTAAGATCTGAATACACCATTCCAAGAAATACATATGCTGTGCAATCATCAGAACATGATGCAAATTGATTATGACTTACTAGCTACATATGTGGTCCTGAATTGGGATGTTTTGCTCAATGGGAGGAAGAGAAGGCTTGATTATGGTGTGGTGGTGAGTTTTCTATTTTCAAGTAATGGTTTTGTTTTGAAGTTCAGGTTTCAGGGTTCTATTTTCAAGCAATGGTTTTGTTTTGAAGTTCAGGTTTCAAGGAGCAAGAATCCTGAATCTCTATCAATCTCGCGATGCACATATTCTACAAGATGAAGACCAAGGTACTGCAAAACAATCAATCAAATCCTTTGTTTTCTCATAAAAATCTGTTCTTTATCATAAAATCTGTTCTTTGATGGTGTTAGGGATGATGAGTCCAGTGCTTCATGTATTTGATATTATTTTTGACTTCTGTGAAGGTTATTATTATGATGATTGAATGTGAGCATCAGAATTCTGTGGAGGTTATTATTTTTGAATGTGGGAAGTATCAATCATCCTATTTTGAATTTGAGTGTAACAGTGTTATATGTGAACATCCTATGTGAACTCAATCTTGCATAATTCATCCTATGTGAACATCAGGTGAGAGATATTATTTTTGAATGTGAAGAATTCTGTGAAGGTTATTATTGTAAGCATGAATAATTATGATGATTGAATATGAGCAATAGCAAATTTATTTTTGAATTCTGTGAAGGTTATTATAATGATGATTGAATGTGAGCATCAGAATTCTGTGAAGGTTATTATTTTAACAGGATTTCAAAGTTCAAATCAGGATATAAAATGAGTTCAAAGTTCTGTGAATGATTAACATGTGAACTTGAAGTTCTGTGAATTATCATGTAAAAATCATGTTAATGATTAACAGGATAGCAAGTATCAAGTATCTTGAATTATCTCTAATTATATGTGAACTTTACATGATAATTCCTGTTAAGTATCAAGTAAAGGATATCCTGTGAACTTTACATTATTTTCAATATTTGTGAGTTAATGTGAATGATTAGTGAATGATACATTATTTTTTGAATGTATATGTGAACTTTACTTTATTTTCAATATTTTCAATATCCTTTGACCTTTACATTCCTGTGAATGATTAGAGATATGTGAACTTTTCACAGGATATCAACATTTTTGAATGTTAATGTTACTTTTCACAGGATATCAACATTTTTGAATGTTAAATTTCACATATAAGTTCAAATTTATAATTTCACATATAATTTCACATATAATTTTTGAAATTAACAGGATATCAAAAAGTTCACATATAATTAGAACTTCAAGTATCATGTAAAATTGAACTCATTGTTATATTCTTGATAATTCAGGATATCAACATTTCTGTGAATGATTTTTACATGTTATCCTGTTAATTCAAGATACTTGATACTTGCTATCCTGTGAATGATATCCTGTGAATGATTAGAGATAATTCAACCTCAGGTGTGTTAGTCATTCACTTGCTATCCTGTGAAGAATACTTCCCACTTGACTCAAATTGAAGTGAGTTACCAACAGATCAAGTGAATTCAAGTAGTCCAAAACACAAACTAAAATTGCTATCCTGTGTTAGTCATTCCAAAACACCAACTTGATTCACCAACATATAATTCTTCACAGGATAGCAAGTCAAGTGGGAATGATTAGAGATAACACCAACTTGAATGTGGGAAGTATTCACCTGAGGTTGCTATCCTGTGAATTATCATGTAACGGATATCCTGTGAACTTTACATTATCAAGTATCAAGTATCCTGTGAAGTATCTTGAATCATTCCTTTTAATTCACAGAAGTTCTGATAATTCAGGATATCCTGATTTATCATGTAAAAATCATGTTAATCATTCACTGAGTTCAAAGTTCAAAGTTCTGTGAATGATTAACAGGATTAACATGATACTTCAAAGTTCTGTAAATCCTGTAAATATACTTCTGGAAGGAAAATCTTTGAAATCCCAGGATTAACAGGATTTACAGGATTTTTGAAGTAAATTAATTTTCAAAGTTAATTTTAGATATCCTGTTAATTCAAGTTGAACTTTGAAATCCTTAACTTTGAAGTATATTCCTGTTGATTTTATCTAAAATTCAAATTTCTAATATACTTCAACTATTTTAATTTGAAGTATAATTCAAATCCTGATAATTCAAATCTTGATATCCTGATTTCTAACATATCTTGAATATACTATGAAATTTATTGAAGTATATTCATGATGATTTCAAATTTTCAATATATATTAGAAATATGCAAAAGAAGTGATTGCGAATGGAATACAAAAGAAGTATATTCATGTGGATGCAAGATTGGGGTGACACACAGTTTTAACAGGTTGGGAAGAGAAGGTTCACGATGTGTGCATTCTTATCACCACAAAGTGTGCATTCTTATCCTGCTTCTCTGATGGTGCATACATAGACATGTGAAACAAAAGTTACCTTGCTACTTTTATGTTGTCTTCTTCTAAAGTTTGACTATTATTTCAAGACTGGGCTCTTTTTTTGCTTCAGAAATGTGAAACTTGATTTGCTGCCCTGAACGAACATATATGGTCAACACTTAACAAGATTGGTTGTCAATCTCTTTACAAGATTGGTTCCTGATGTCCGCAGGTGTGGAGACAACACGACATTTCCTGTTGGAATGGTTGAGTTACACATATAGATACATTCCGGTTGTTCTATTGGATGTCATCCCTCAACGGTTGAACTGGAGACCTCCCAGCTATTTTGGTCGCAATGACCTTGAGACCCTAATGCCTCAGATTCCGCTGCTGACTGTGTACATTTTCTCCCATAGTTCGTGTATAACCTGTTTTAATCCAGAACCAAATTTTTGTACGTCTTTTTGTTGTGTTGCAGTTGTTGTTATGAGATGTAAATACATGATGTTAACAAGATGCTTCCCAAAAAAATTTTATGTGCATATTTATCATTAGCATGTACTTCTCATTAGCAAAAAACATCATGTTAACATGATACTTCTCATTACCATGTTAACAGAATGCTTCATTCGCATGTTTTTTTAAACAGGATGCTCTCATTTGTTAACAAGATACTTCTCATTAGCATGTACTCTCTAATACAGGATGTTTTTTGACATATAAATAGCATATAAATTTTTTTGACATACATGTCTATTAACAAGATGATAATGATAATGATAATGATAATGATAATGTTTATGTGTCTTTCTAAAAAAATTCTCATCTGTAAGTTCTCAAATTAGCACCCAAATTCATGTTAGATAGGCAATGTTAGATAATGGTGCTCTCATCAAGGGCCCCTTACATGTATTATGATGAGAACTAACAATGTTAGATATGGGTGTTCTCATCTGAAAGTTCTCAAATTAGCAACCAAGTGAAATTTTTTTGAACATTGTAATAAAGTTTCTAAACAATTATGCAGGACATTCACTCTCAATTTTTTTTTCATTTCATGACCTGCACAGTTTTTTTAAACTATTGTTTTAGCACAATTGTGCAGGTTAACTTGATCCATGACTTATAGTTCAATTTTATTTGAACTTTGATGTATTAGAATGTAGTAAAAATATTGAACTTTTAGAAACTGAGGCAATTGCAGGTAGTAAAAATGTTTGTATGGGACTGTTGAAAAAACTTTTTTTTCCATTTGCGTTTATTACTGTACTTTTTGTTCGTGAAGACTTCTTTAATGTTGCCTGCAATGCATGGAAAGATTACTCCCGTGGACACTTTTGTGGCTTTTTGATTATGCATGTAATGATGTTGAAAGAATCTTACTTTTTTGGTACCATACTAGCAAATTTTGGTCCTTTGCTAATTGAATTTTGGCATACCTATTAACACAATATTGTCACTTAACGAGCATATATGTGAGATGATGCATCAATTTTGGCATTTAAGCAATCATTTTTTGGAATTTTGTTATATAAGCATCTTAGGGAATTTTTGGAACATGCTATGGATAATGATTAATTAACAAGACATTAATCATAGAGGATTAACTGAATATTCTTTTGTGAGAATATTTGATATGCATTTTGTTACTTCGGCACATCCATATTTTTTGCACATCATCTTTTTGTGTTGAACATATTACTAATGTTATTTATATAGGTGATGTTACTTGCTGAGTCGTGTAGCTCACTCTAAAGATGTTGGGGAACTGAAATTTTGTGAGAAAAAAATTTGGATGTCCATTTCTCTCCCAATATTTTGGGTTGAACTAAATCTTGATGGATTTATGGGTAGAACTAAAAATTTTTGGAGAATCAAATTCTATGGGAAGAAATTATTTTTGGGGAAACTAAAATTTTTGAAAACTAAATAACTTTAGGGGAAACTACAATTTTTAGGGGAAACAAAATTCTCGGGGAAGAAAATTTTTGGGTGAAACTAAAATTTTTGCGAACTAAATAACAATGGCGGGAACTAAATTTTATGTGCTAACTACATTTTGGGGAGACCGCCGGCCCTTAAGCTAGATGGTATCCCCCCTCCCTCTTATGTAGTAGCGACCCGAGATCTAATCCCGGTCCCTCTGTGTTACCAAAAAAACTAAATTTTGGGGAGAACTAAATAACTTTTCGAGTGAACTTTAATTATTGCCGGCCATTTAAATTTTGGGAGAAACTAAGATTTTTGGGGGAACAAAATTCCTTGGGATGAGCTAAATTTTTGGGGGAACTAAGATTTTGAGGGGGGGATTTCTAAAATGAATCATGTCCACATTTTCAGGGGAACTAAGATTTTGAGGGGGGAATATCTACAATGAATCGTGCCCACATTTTCGGGAGAACTAAGATTTTGAGGGGGAACTATCTAAATTGAACCGTGCCCGCGGGCACGGGGTATGACTAGTATATATATATATATCAAACATGGTACAATAAAATGTATACATCCACCAACATACATAATAACGATCGAACGATCGGAGCACATCAAACAACATATATCTCACACACATCAAAATGATCATACAACAGAAGTGTAACATCAAAACACCAAAAATACATCAAAACTCCAGAACCACCCAAACTACCCTACCCCACTCTCTCACAACAAGATATATCATCCAATGTGCACTAGGGAGAGTCCTCCAACGCAAGCTCATGAGGCAGAGTGAGGATCAGCAGCAGCAGCAGGCTCTGCAGGAGGGGTGGTGGTCTCAGCAACGACCGGAGTGTCAACTGATGGGAGAGTGGCAACTGGAGTGGTCTCGGGAGCACCAACAGACGAAGAATCCACCGAAGGGATGGTGGCAGTAGGTGTGCTCTCGGGATCACCAGCAGAAGTAGCAGCAGCATTAGCAGACGTACCCTCAGGGACACGAGCAGCAGATCTAACAAGCTCCTGGAGCTCAGCCTCATCCATCTCTTCCTCGTCAGAAACAGACGGAGGAATCTCAATACCAAAGTGAGAACAGATGCGAGCGAGCATCTCCTCAGAACGAGAAACACGACACTCAACACGTCTCAGAGAGACGGCAAACTCAGCGAGAGTAGGAGCAGGAGGAGGAGCAGAAGCTGAAGCTGAAGGAGTCGTCCTCTGAACGTGACGAAGCGCCGCAAGAGACTTCTTGACGGCCGTCGCATTCAGAGGAGGACCAAGAGGACGCTGGTCATCTGGAGGGAGAGGGTCCCCGAAGTGACGGAAGACGAGAGTCAAAAGGCAGGGATAGGGAATGAGAGAGGAGGACCAAAAGGCTGAGAGAGGAGTTTACACCGATTAGAAAGTGATCTAATCGGTGTGGAAGTGATTAAAAACGATCGGAATGCGAAAAGACACAACAGCCCCTGTGCATTTAGTCGGTCACAGTTCAAGCGCTGACCGACTAGATGATGATCTAGTCGGTCGGCCAATGAGCATGAACCGACTAAGTGCAAACAGTAACTGCAGCCAAAATTAAGGCTTGAGTTAGTCGGTCTGAGTTCATTCACTGACCGACTAGAACTGATTCTAGTCGGTCAGTCAATGAACATGAACCGACTAAGAGAGTCCAAAAATTTGAAATTCAGAAATTTTGAGTTCTCTCCTACGCGCACTTGGACAATACATCGAAATACTCTCATTAATCATTATACTACCCCATAAAACATCGAAAATCTTAATTATGACGTTCATGAATATTTCGAGCATAAATTCCGAAAATTCAACCAAAAATCCAGAAAATCTCAATTAATCTAACATGAGTATATATAAACGAAATTTATTAGCATGCAAGATTATTGAACAAAATATGAATCCTAAATCTCGGATTCACCCATAATCCCCAATTCTCGACGCAACCGCACAAAGGAGTCTTCCTTGAGTGGTTTCGTGAAATATCGGCGATTTGCTTCTGGGTTTCAACGTACACTAAAATGATGTCCTCTTTTGCAACATGATCATCTAAGAAATGGTGACGGACATCTATGTGTTTAGAACGGGAATGGTGTACCGGATTCTTAGAGAGACAAATTGCACTTTGGTTGTCCACTATGATTGGGCAAGTATCACAGTTTATACCAAAGTCCTTAAGAGTGTGTCTCATCCAAAGAACCTGAGCACACGCAGCGCCATCGGCAATATATTCCGCCTCGGTGGTTGAAAGTGATACAGAATTTTGCTTCTTGGAAAACCAAGAGACAAGAGAATTTCCTATAAAATGGCAAGTGCCACTAGTACTTTTCCTATCGGATTTGCATCCCGCATAATATGCGTCACTATATGAGATTAACTCATATGTGCTAGACTTTGGATAAAGTAATCCAACGTCGAGTGTGTAACTTAAATAACAGAAAATACGTTTTACCGCTACTAAGTGAGATTCCTTAGGTTGAGACTGATAACGAGCATATACACTTACGACAAACATAATATCGGGCCTACTAGCAGTAATATATAATAAACTACCTATCATACCTCGATATAAACGAATGTCTACATCTTTGCCGCCAGTGTCTTTATCAAGATGTGTAGTAGTGCTCATTGGAGTCTTCTTGCCCGAGGCATTCTCCATTCCAAATCGCTTTAGCAACTCCACCGTGTACTTGGTTTGGTGGAGGAAGATTGCATCGTTCATTTGGCAAATTTGGAGACCTAAGAAATATTTGAGCTCACCCATGTGGCTCATCTCAAATTGATCCTTCATAACATTAGAAAACTTTTCGCAAAGAGTGAAGTTAGTAGCACCGAAAATGATATCATCAACATAAATTTGAACTAAAATAATATCATTATTCGAATACTTAACAAATAATGTAGAATCAACTTATCCCATTTTAAAACCCAAATCCAAAAGAAAGTTCTTTAGATGGTCATACCAAGCTCGAGGAGCTTGTCTCAAACCGTAAAGTGCTTTCTTAAGTTTAAAAACATGATTTGGAAAATTTTCATTTATAAAACCCGGAGGTTGAGAAACATAAACTTCCTCAACAACATCTCCGTTTAAAAACGCACTTTTTACATCCATTTGAAAGAGTTTTAAATCTTTATGGCATGCAAAAGATAACAATAATCTAATAGATTCTAATCTAGCTACTGGAGCAAAGGATTCCTCGAAATCTATACCTTCCTCTTACCGGTAACCTTGAGCTACTAACCGAGCTTTGTTCCGGACGACGATTTGGTTCTCGTCGGTCTTGTTCTTGAAAATCCACTTCGTTCCTATAACGGTGTGGTTCTTTGAAGGCAATGGAACAAGCTCCCAAACCTCATTCCTCTCGAATTGAATGAGTTCCTCCTCCTTGACTAGGATCCAAGCACTATCTTTGCAAGCTTCGTTAATATTCTTTGGCTCTATTGAGGAGGCAAAGGCACAATGAGCGAAGTAGTTGACTTGAGATCTCGTCTTGACACTATCATGAATGTTGCCAATGAATTGCTCATGGGGATGGTCACAAACTGTATGAAGCCGTTTGGGAATTCTCTGATCACTAGGAACATTCTCAAAAGATTCATTATTAGGGTTAGTATCAATAGAATCAATAGAATTAGAATTACCAATAGAATCACATAAGACATCCATGGAGTCATCATCATTAGTAATTCTAGTCAGGACAAAACCTTCATTAAATGAAACATGAAGTGATTCCTCGATCGTTGAGGTTCGTTTGTTGTATATTCGGTAGGCTTTACTACGTGAGGAATATCCAACAAATATCCCCTCATCGGATCTTGGATCAAAATTGTCCAAACTACCATACGTGTTTTTAATAAAACATTTTGCGCCGAAAACTCGAAAATGTTTAACTTGAGGCAATCTACCAAACAACAATTCATAACAAGTTTGTTTGGTGCCGGGCCTCAAAAGTATTCTATTAAACACATAGCAAGCGGTATGTACCGCTTCTGCCCAAAATTGATGGCCAAGTTGGCTATCATCAAGCATAGTGCGAGTACATTCCACTAGCGTCCTATTCTTCCTCTCAATTACACCATTTTGAGGAGGTGCGCGAGGGAAAGAAAAGGTGTGAGTAATACCAACTTCATCACAAAAATTTGAGAAAGACTCATTCTCAAATTCCCCTCCGTTATCACTACGAATAGTGCAATGGTGGTTCCAATGAGATTTTATATTTTCTTAACAAATATTGTGAAGTTTTCAAAAGCATCATTTTTATTACTTAAGGAAAATACCCAAGTAAATCTAGAAAAGTCATCAACGATGACAAGTCCATCTCGTGCATTTCCTAATGAAGCAACTCTAGTTGGCCCAAAAAGATCTAGATGTAATAGTTCTAGAGGCCGCTTAGATGGAATGATTTTCTTAGGTTTAAAAGACGATTTTGGAAGTTTGCCTCATTGACACAAGTCACAAAAGCTTTTCTTTTGAAAGACAAGCTTAGGAAAGCCTCTAATATAATTTAACTTGGAAAGCTTAAAAGTGTTCCAAAGTTCACTTGACCAAAACGTCGATGCCATAAGTGTTGTTCACTTGTGTTGGCAATGAGACATTATTCATGTGATTTTGGAAGATCTAATATATAAATATCTTTATGGCGTGTGCCAGAGAATAACAAATCATTATTATCTTTTCTCAAAATATGACACATTCCTTTCGCAAAGCTAACTTTGTAACCTTTGTCATAAAGGTGTCTTATTGAAATAAGATTGTGGTTTAATCCTTTAACAAGGTAAACATCACTTATTAGTGGTTTAGAAGAATTACCTACTTTACCAACACCTATGATGGTTCCGCTCTCGTTGCCTCCAAAGACGACTCGGTTCCCATTTGCAATGGGCACCACTCCGGAGAGCACTTGAGCATCACCCGTCATGTGTTTTGAACACCCGCTATCGAGTATCCAATTATTCTTGGAGCTAAATTTGGATTTGTTGCTCCATTTCTTTTTTTGAGTACCTAAAGATAAACATATCATTCCATGGTACCCAAGGTCATTGGGTCCTAAAAGATTAGACCTTTGGAAGCTAAGTCCAATTGGACTTAGACTTCCCCACATAATCATCATTATGCACGACATTCATAAAATACAAATTCATGTAAGCTTGTTTTTCATGCATTCTTGTGTCCTTCGGGCTCCAAATAGTGAAGATTTTGGGAGCCCTATTCCTATTAGGAGCATGCATGCGTTGTTGATTTCTACGTGATGCATGTCGTGGATAGGCATATGGCACATGATGAAATGGTGCATGATGATAATTGTTCATATGATGGTGTGGGTGAACATTTGCATGTGGAGGAACACGTGCGTGAGGGTGTCTCACTTGGTGTGCATGTGCCCGTGGATGTGGTGCATAAAAATCATCATATGTGTGAACATGTGGAGTAGAATGTGTGTTCTTACGTGGCATGGTATTGGTGTACATATAAGCATGACCCTTCTTTGGAGGTCCACCCAAAGTGGGTTTCTTTCCAAACGAGGGTGTGTACGAGGTGGAAGCACCATTGGTAGATGAACTACCAATAGAGTGTTTGCTCCCACTCGTTGATGCATCAGAAGTTGGCCTAACAAAGGTGGTAGACGATTTGGATGAATTTCCCATCTTATACCCCAAGCCAATGTGGTGATTGGCCGGAAGTAAGTCATTTATGATTTTATCCAAATGATCCTTACCTTTATTGAATTTATTAATTCAGCCTAATGTGCACTCATACTTCTCGGTGAGAGAACACATTGAAGCATCCAAGGTGGACACTTGCGATGTGAGCACATAAACACGAGATTTGAGATTCTCATTCTCAATACTCAAAGTTGAGTTTTGAGAAGTCAAATCAGCTATCTTGTGTTCCTCCGAATCCTCAGTATGAACATGCTCAAGTTGAGATTTGAGATTTACAATCTCGTATCTCAAGTCTTCAACAATGGTGTCGTTGTTAATGACGATAGGCTTAGGTGAGGATTGGAGACTAGCTAACTCATCTTTAGTCTTAGTATATCTATTTACTAGTTTAGAATACTTAGACCATATTTGTTCGTTAGCTAATCTAAGGTCATCCATAGTTACCTCATCGCCTTCATCCTCGCTATCATCGGAGGAGGATCCTTGATCATGTTCCTCTCTAGCCATGAAGCACATGTGTGCTTGCTCCACTTGTTCATCGTCCGACTCTCCACTTGAGGAGTCCTCGTTGGAGTCGGTGAATGTCCCGACAAGTCCTTTCTTGTACCCTTTCTTGTACTTCTTTGACTTGTCGAACTTTGGCGCCTTCCACTTCTCCTTTTGCTTGTTAGGACAATCCGCTTTCATGTGTCCTGGCTTATTGCATTTAAAGCACAAAGGAGCAGAGGCGTTAGAAGAACTAAACTTTGATTTGTTCTTGAAATTACCTTTTCGGAAGAATCGGTTGAACTTCTTTACCATGAGGGCAATGGATTCTAAGTCCAACTCGTCTTCTGAGTCTTCATCATCGGTAGATGTAGATATAGATGGAGCAGCCTTGAACGTAATTGCCTTTTTCTTAGGCTTGTCTTGCTTCAAGTAAGACTTCATCTTGCCTTGCAACTTTAGTTTGCTATCCTTGCGTACCTCATAAGACATCAAGGTACCCATTAGTTGGATAACAGTATACTTACTCATATCATTACCTTCCTCGATGGCGAAGGTACGCTTTTCCCAACAAGAAGGAAGTCCGTCAATGATCTTTGAGACTTTCTCCTTTTGGGTGTAGGTTTTACCAAGAGCCTCCAACTCGTTGGTGATGTCGACGAAGCATAATACTCCTTCATCTTCTCACCCTGTTGCATATGAAATAATTCGAAATCTTTATTTACAACAATGAGTTTGGAGTCTCTTACCCTACTCGTTCCTTCATGCAAGATGAGGAGTGAGTTTCAGATTTGATATGCACTCTTACATGTGCATATCTTGTTGAAGTCTTCGGGCTCCAAAGCGCATTGCAAGGCGTTCATTGCCTTGGCATTGCTTACCTCCGCGGTGACCTCCGCGGTATTCCACTTCGCGAAATCTTCTTCTTCGGGCTTGACGTACTCCGTCAACGTGGCTCTCCATAGTGAAGCACTCCGAAGGAAAGTTTCCATCCGGCATTTCCAGTACCCATAGTTGGTACCGTTGAAGAAAGGAGGCCTAATCGAGGAGTGTCCTTCCATCAACGAAGAAGCTCCTTCACGGTTCCTGAAGGTGCTATAGTCTGAAGGTGGACGAACGTTCTTGTTGTCGTTGGAAGACATAGCTAGGTACTTGGCTCTGATACAAAATGTAATGCCCTGATAGCTACTGCACAAGTACTAGAGGGGGGGGGGGGGGTGGTGAATAGTACTTTAAAATAATTAAGAAGATAATTCCTAATTATCTTGCAAACTCAACCAACAATGCAGAAATGAAAATATTGACAAAAAAAACACAATCGCAAACAAACGAATTAACGGGTTCGAATCCACCCAAGTCTCCCCGACTTGTTCCTGGTGATCCTACGTCCCAAACACCCGGATCCCCTCCGGATACTTGAGTTAGAATCCTCTAACTCAAATTTGCACAATGAAATACATGTAGAAAACCTCTACAAGATCAAATCATACACACATGAAAATGTGACTTCCACAAACCGGGATCACACACAACTCTCACAACCGAGAGTAAAACTTGCAATATCAATGTAAATTGAAATATGAAATGCTTACCACAAAACCCTATGCCTTGAGTAAAACTTATGATTTAGGGCAAGAAGGATTTTGGGGAAGATGAAGGCACCAAACCCTAGCTCCAAGACGTTGATCAGCTATGAGAAACTAGGAAGATGTTGGTGACCTTGGATCCAGCTCTTGGCTTGAGTGGCTCACAATCAATGTGAATCTCTTTTTGGAAATAAGAGTGTGAGAGAGATTCTTGAGAAATGGATGAGCTTGAAAATGAGAATGAATGCTTCTCTTTGATTCTATAAACCGCAAAAAATATCAGCCATGAATGCTATGAAAGCAGCCCTTCAAGTATATATAGGATAGAGGAAAGAGAGAGCAAAATTCGTGGCATTTAATGCTCCAACGGCTCTATTCTGAAGCAGACTAGTCTGTCAAAGAAGGATCACTGACCGACTAGTTTCTCAACTAGTCAGTTGGTGATTCAACATGAACCGACTAACAGGTGAACAGCCAAAAGAAATAGTTCAGGGAATATAGAACTAGTCGGTCTAAGAAGACTTGCCAACCGACTAGTTTCACAACTAGTCGGTCGGTGAGTGTTCTTTGACTGACTAACAGCTGAAATAGAATAGGCTGAATTCAAATACAGCTAGTCGGTTTAAGAACAACTTCCAACCGACTAGTTTCTCAACTAGTCGGTCGGTCGTTGTGCTTTGACCGACTAACTGTAAACAGTAAGTTAGGCTGAAAAAATGGAAGCTCAACTAGTCGGTCTAAGAAAGATTCCTAACCGACTAGTTTGGCAACTAGTCGGTCGGTGAACCTTCTTGGACCGACTAACTGTAAACAGTAAGTGAGCTGAAATTGAACAAGGCATTCTATTTGGTTCAAGAAGGATTGCCGACCGACTAGATTGCCATCTAGTCGGTTGGCAATCTAGTCGGTTGGTTCTTCTTCTTGAACCAACTAACATGCACAAAGAAGCCGCGATGAGAAGCGTAAGGCTTTGGGAAAGATTCTATGGGCTTCTATGATAATCCTAGCTCTAATAATGTAAGACCTACTCAAGGCTTAACATTCTACGGAAAGAAACTAGAAGACTATAAAATAAACCTTGATGAACTGTCTTCAAAAGCTTCAATCCGATTCTCTTGACTTCAATAAAGGTCCTTGAGCTTCAACGAAGCTTCAGGCACATGATCACGCGCTTTGAGAAGTCTTGAGACGTCGCTTTAGATGTTCATAGAAATTTGGCGACGATCTCCATAACTGCGCTCACAAAGAGTTAGTTCACGATATTTATGTTTGTTTATCATCAAAACCAAATCCGGGGAATCAATACTCAACAGAAACTCCTTCGTAGGTTCTCCCTAATACGTCCATAGGACTAGGAAATCGATAGGGATTAGTAATCTATTGGTTACGCGGGGTGTTTCATTGTCATCGGCGGGAAAAAGACCGCCTTTGACCATTGGGCCAAGGGGGAATAAACTTGGCAATTGACTCCCTAGCCATAGCTCACGCCCTTAGCGTAGACATTGAATCCTAGCGCGTGGAAACGGCAGGACGAGATGTCGGGAGTTATTGTTGCGAGCTTAGTGCTCCCGGAGTCGGTCAGTGTTGATGGACATGGGAATGCCCACTGACCGAACCCGGGTAGTCCGACGTATCATCCTGGGCACCGACCGGAATATCGGGCCCATGGGATGCTGGTATCACTCTTAGAGGCAACGTCTCACTATTAGACCCTAATTCCGATCGTTATCCTATCCGTCGGTCGTATTAGCGAGAATCACATGATAGGGTGGAAACCGAAGTCCCGGGTTTCCCTTTATATTGTTTATCCCTCGCATTCTATTTCCATGACAATCCATCTACCGATTCAGGCTAGCTCACCCATGGGGTAAATTGGGTCCTTTTTGACACAAGCACAACCACGCCTCCCTGAGTTCGACCCCCAAGCCACACTACAACACCGTGCGGTTGCGGTTTTAAATATTTAAATCTCGTGCCCCCAATCCTATTGCACACCTTGCACATGATCACGTAAATATGGGGGATGCCAAGCTTTATGGCGCCGTTGCCGGAGAGGCAACGTGCTTGTTATTTTTGGATCCTTTGACCCCTTGAGTCTAGCTCACATCTCTATCTCACGATAATTTTCGCATTCTACACTTTTTGATTTTACTTGGACATATTGTATATATTTGTTGTATAGAATTGGCCGACTGAGTCGCCATACTACCATTGCTACTCCTCACCTCCCATTCATGCAACTGGTGCTTTTGACGTGTTTTCTATCTGTGCAGTTCTCTCTCCCTCCTTTTCTTACAGGTTTTCTGCTCCCTGACAAGGATGTTGTGTGTCGTTTCGGGTGATATCTGGGATAATTCACACCACATCCGCTGCCTGGCACAGAGTTTAACAGGATCCCTAAATGCCTCGAACATTCTATCCCTTCTGTCTGCTGCTGTGGAAAATCAGAGGAGGTATCATGATACGCAGTAGCACCCAGTCACGACAACTCTCCTTCCTCCAGATGAAGTTGCGTATATTGACGTGCACAGTTCCGAACTCAGTGGGGAAGAATTGTTCACCTATGAGGAGTTTTGTCAGGAGAGCTATCAAGCAGAGTCTGTCGAGCACGTTGGACAAGAATCGATTTATTCCTTGCAGACTTTTATAGAGCATCCCGGATCTTGGAAAAATGAGGAAACCGGAAGCAGTGGCGGGAAACCATCGACTATTGAAACCTGTTTCCACGTTGAAGCCTTCTTCCCGGATAATTATTATGAGCTTGAGGGAGACCCAGAGACATCATCCGTTGTCCCATCATTTCCTTGCGAGGCTTTGCCATGCGAAACAACGGCTGGGAGTGAGGTTTCGGATGCTAGCTTTCAAGAGACCCACGAAGAAGGCCTTTCACTAGAGGATCCCCAGCTTGAGAAATATGCATCGGGACCCCATGAAGTTGAGATGAAAGAGTTGTCCTCGGGACTAAAGTATGAGTATTTGGGGAAGGATTCGACACTGCCGGTCATAGTGAACTCCTCACTGCCTGAAGACCAGATGACCATGTTTCTTGGTGTTTTAAAAAGGTTTAAGAGCGTTTTCGGGTATGCAATTGAAGACTTGAAAGGAGTTAGCTTCGGGCTCTGCTCACATAGGATACTGCTTGAGGATGAGCAAGCCTTCTTAATTAAGCCGCAACGGAGACTAAACCCCATCATGATGGAGGTGGTCAAAAAGGAGATTGTTAGGCTTCTACATGCCGGTATCATATACCCTATCTCCGACAGTCGCTGGGTTAGCCCGGTGCACGTTGTACCCAAGAAAGGTGGAATGACGGTGATACACAACGAGAAAAATGAGCTCATACCTACGAGGACTGTCACAGGGTACCGGATGTGCATTGACTATAGGAAGCTAAACAAGGCCACGAGGAATGATCACTACCCTCTCCCTTTCATTGATCAGATGCTCGAGAGGCTGGCAAAGCACAACTACTTCTGCTTCATGGACGGGTACTCCGGTTTTCTTCAAATCCCCATCCATAATGACGACCAGGAGAAGACGACATTTACTTGTCCATTTGGGACATATGCATATAAGAGAATGCCGTTTGGGCTTTGTAACGCCCCGGCTACATTCCAAAGACTAATGTCAGCAATCTTCTCCGACTACTCCCAGGATATCATGGAGGTTTTCATGGACGATTTTTCCGTCTATGGAACAGAGTTTGACTCATGCCTCAGTAATCTAACTAATGGCCTGGAGCGATGTCAAGACAAGGGTCTAGTCCTGAACTGGGAGAAATGCCATTTCATGGTCCAAGAAGGAGTTGTGCTAGGACACGTCATCTCTTTAATGGGAATCGAGGTAGATAAGGAAAAAGTAGAGGTGATTGAAAAGCTCCTGCCTCCGATCAATCTTTGAGGGGTCCGTGGTTTTTTAGGGCACGCGGGATTTTACTGCCGCTTCATAAAAGACTTCTCCAAGATTTCCAGTCCGCTGACCCAACTTCTCGTGAAGGATGCACCTTTCGTCTTCAACGACGAGTGTATGGAAGCCTTCCGCCTTCTGAAGCAAGCCTTGATTTTCGCACCGGTGATTCAGCCGCCGGACTGGAATTTACCTTTCGAGCTAATGTGCGATGCTAGTGATTATGCCGTTGGAGCCGTCTTGGGGCAGAGGAAGGATAAAAATCTGCATGTTATATATTATACGAGTAGGACCCTTGACGTTGCCCAAAGAAATTATACGACCACGGAGAAAGAATTGCTAGCAGTCATCTATGCCATGGACAAATTCCGGCAATATCTCGTTGGTGCGAAGGTGATCGTGCACAAGGATCATGCGGCTCTCAAATACCTATTGAACAAGAAGGAGGCTAAGCCGCGACTCATTAGATGGATTCTCCTCCTCCAGGAATTCGACCTGGAGATCAAAGACAAGAAAGGGCGGAGAATGTCGTTGCAGATCACTTGTCCAGAATGCCCACTCCCGATTTGAACGCTACTCCGGTAGACGACTCGCTCCCTAACGAGCATCTCTTCTCCATCTCTTCCGCTTGGACTCCTTGGTACACAGATATCGCAAATTATCTGACTAGTGCAATCGTCCCCCACAACGTGTGCTATTAGCAGAAGAAGAAATTCTTTCATGAGGTTCGTAAATTTTAATGGGACGACCCCCATCTGTACAAGACCTGTAATGATGGGGTTATACGAAGGTGCATTCCTGAAACTGAGGCGACCTCCATAATCTCCCATTGCCATGATCAACAGTGTGGAGGGCATGCGAGGCATGCGAGCGCCTATAAGACGACGACGAAAATCCTCCAAAGTGGATTCTATTGGCCGACCCTCTTTAAAGACACCCACGCTTATGTCCAGGCCTGCGATAAATGCCAGAGGATGGGGAACATCTCCAAGAGGAACGAGATGCCTCAGCACTACATCTTAGAGGTAGAGATCTTCGATGTGTGGGGGGTCGACTTCTTGGGACCGTTCCCCTCGTCCTCTGGAAATCAGTATATCTTGGTAGCCGTGGACTACATATCGAAGTGGGTTGAAGCGATAGCCAGTCCTACTAATGATTTTCGAGTGGTCGCCAAGTTCTTTAAAAACAACATCTTCCTGCGGTTCGGTGTACCTCGAGTTTTGATCAGTGACGGAGGGAGCCACTTCATAAAGAAGAAATTCGAAGCTCTCTTGAAGAAGTACGAGGTGCAACACCGAATAGGGCGTGCCTACCACCCGCAGACTAGCGGCCAAGTGGAAGTTTCCAACCGGAATAGCAAGAGCATACTAGAGAAGACGGTGGCCAACTCTAGGAAGGATTGGTCATCAAAACTTTCTGACGCGCTCTGGGCTTACAGGACGGCATTTAAAACTCCGATCAGCACGACCCCCTACCGGCTTGTCTACGGGAAGGCATGCCATCTACCCGTGGAATTGGAACACAAGGCGTTTTGGGCAATCAAGAACCTAAACTTTGACGCCAAGGAGGTTGGAGGCCACCAACAGCTACAACTTAATGAGCTCGATGAGATCCGGCTCAATGCTTATGAAAATGCCCAGATCTACAAGGAGAAGCTGAAGCGATGGCACGATAAGCGCATCCTGAAGAGGGAATTCAAGGAAGGAGACTTAGTTCTCCTATTCAACTTGAGGCTGAAGCTTTTTCCTGGAAAGCTCAAGTCAAGGTGGTCGGGACCTTTCCGCGTCACCAAGTTCTTCCCGCATGGGGCTATCGAGATAATGGGAAGAGATGAGCCATTCAAGGTCAACGGGTAGCGCCTTAAACACTATGCGGTAGGAGAACCAGCATGCTCTCCGATCGGATTCTCAACGACCGACGACTCTTCCTCAAACCCTCCGGATCCTAATTGACCACCAAAAGAGGCATCGAGCAAACGACGTTAAACAAAAGCGCTTTATGGGAGGTAACCCATGTTCTAAACTCTCGCCTTTGTTTTTAAGCTTGTTTTTAGCTTAATTTTTCCTATTTTTAATAAATAAATCCAGCCACGGGGACTTTCGTCAAGAGACTTAGGCCATTTGTGAATTTTTGCAGTAAACAATCCCTCACCCGATCGGGTGACCACTCAACCGATCGGGTGAGACGTATCAGACAATGGCCTGTATCTATTCTCCAGTCAACTGGTCGGGTGAAGCAAGCCAAGATCGGGTGGCTGACCATGTGAGAAGGGCTGAATTCTCGGGAAATTTGGGGATTACATCAACCGGTCGGTTGAGTGAAGCTGCGGTCGTGTGATTGATCGGGTGAAAAGTCACTGTACTCTCGGGAAGATTTGGGAAGCAGTCAACTGATCGGGTGAAAACTCACCCGATCGATTCACCTGTAGCTGTTGGCCGACGGATAATTTTCTAAATTTACCCAACCGATCGGGTGAGCCCTCACCTGATCGGTTCGTTTTCGCCCTTATATATATTCCATTCGCACGACTTCGTCCACCCGACCCCCAAACTCCCATTCGTGTGATCTCTCTCCCTCCAACTGCCAAATCGATCTCCTCCATCTACCCCAATACCCCTAAACCCTCATCCTCACTCATTCACATACTCCCCCACTATCACCACCCTTCCCATCAACAACATTCACTCACCAAACATCCAAACCCTAACCCTAGCCCCCAAATTTTCGAAAATTTCGATTCTTGTCGGATCAGCAAGCGGCGCCTTCCCAAATCGCTTCCTTATACTGTGTGGGGTCTTCCGGGTGCTTGATCTTGCAACGTTGATGGGTAACATCTTTCCACTCTTCACAATTCTTTCATTATATGCAATGTCTTGAATTTGTGTTTGCACACTTCATCTGCTTCATAATCTTCATAGACACCATATCCCACTTTATCATTCTTCCCCACGCCGTCACCATGTCTGGGAAGGGAAAGGAGGCAGCCTCTTCGTCACGCAGACATCCCATATGCGGCCCTTTTTCCCCTTGTTTCCTTGGCATCAACCCCTCTTCTGAAGAGCAATCCGATCATTTACAAGCCCTTCTTCATCGCCCGATGCGACCTACTCTTTTCGCCGACTCCCCCACTCTCGAATCTCTTGGACTCCTTCGGGGTGTCAGCGCACTTTTTCTCTTTATAGGTTGTGATTTCCTTTTGCGGACCCACGCCAATACACACAGGAATCTCACACTTGAGTTCCTCAGCTCTCTCAAGATGACCGATTTAGGTTTCACCTTCCGCGCCTTCAATTGCAATTTTACCATGAATTTCAACGAGCTTAACAATATTCTTAATTTTCCTCACCCCGATCGTCATGTTGAATGCTCAGCTCATGATCGTTCTGACATCTTTTCTCACTTTCGAGCTGATGGCGTTTGGCAACGGTTCACATGATATACCACCTTTCCTTCGGTAGCTCTTGCATCTTACATCATACACCCATGCTACCACTTCGCCCATTGCTTCCTTGCCAACACCATTTTCGCCCGCGTGGATGTTTCCACTGTGTCTAGGGACGAACTCTTCTTTCTTTATGCCATGTCCCACGACCGGATTCATGGACATTTCCCTATGCCCATAGACACCGCTCACTGGAACATCCACGAGATCTTAGCTGTTAGCCGCGAAACTTCTGGTTCTATCTGTTGTGGTGAGGTGATTACTCTTATCGTCAGTTGTGTTTTGAGGATGCCGCCCCACCTCTCTATTGTACCGGGACGTAGCTGTTGGATCTGGATCCTAGCCTAGAGGGGAGGTGAATAGGCTCCTAAAATAATTCGTGCAACCCACGAACAAACTCACGCAGTTATAGCAGTAGCAGAGTAAATAAAATGCAGACACAAAGTACACAGCAGATTTACCCTGGTTCGGTCGTCCCAACGACATACTCCAGCCCCCAAAGCAGATACTAGTATTGAATAGTGCAATAGGTACAAAACCACAAGTTAGAGCATGCTCAGAGCACCATCTACATCTCTACACTCGCCAGGCTCTCAGTACCCACACACACAGTGTTTTCTCTCACTATCAATCCTAATAATGCTTTCTACCAGCTAGTCCCAAACTAGCTGGGTCCCACTTGTCTAGCCCCAACCAGACAAGTCCCAAAATAGTCCCAAAAGATAGGTAAAGTTTCTCCTACATAGAACGTTACACTAAGACACGAATAAAAGAGTTTAAGGGTTTAGAGATGCTCAGTTCGTGTCTGTGTAGGCGTCTCTGTCAATCAGCACGTCGTCAGCTCCAATCTGACGCAAACGGTGTCTCAATCTGACTCCTGGATTGCAAAATACACACTGGTCTATGTGTAAAGAAGTTCAGTTCAAATCCTTATAAACAGCTGTCTGTGCGCTCAGAAATTCCCTTTAAAATAAGCGATCGGTGCGCAGAGCGATTCAGTTTAAATCCATTTAACAAGCGGTCGGTGCGCTCAGCAATCTCCTTCAAATCTCAAAGCCACGTCATCTTGGAAATTTTCGCTTCGCTTCTAAAGTCATGCGAAAACATTTCTCCCGCACATGCCATGTCAGCAACTAGATCTGATCGGCGCCGTCGATTTACGTTTCCCTTTCGCCTTCTCCGTTTTCAACTAGGGCATGCAGTTGCTCTTTGAGCGGTGATGAGGTGCGCGTTCAACTGCAGCGTGAGAGCTTCTGCACACGACGAGAGCGAGAGAGGCGGTGTTCAGGCAGCGGCAATCATCACGCCTTCGAACGGTGGCAACTCCTCGGTGACGGCATGATTCTCTTCGGCAAGCTCCAAGAGATCTTTGCTTCGTCAGTAGTAGTGATGATACGGCGACGGGATGATAATAACTTCGACAGCGACAACATTGTTCGTTCGACTGTGGTGGATGGCTTCTCCGGCGACGTGCGCTCAACAGCGGGGAGCTCTTCGAATGTCGACTCCTTCGACAGCTTCTTCTTCATGGAGACTCGGCGATGGCTCTCCGACGGGATTCGTGCAGCACGAGTATGTCAATGGGATCTCCGGTGGAGATGCTTTGGCGTCGAGCGAACTCCGACGATCTTGGCAGCTCCGTAGATCTCACCTACTTCTCTGACGACAGCTTCGGTGGACTTCGTCTCTGTATTTTGTAGCACGATGACTTAGCGCCTTTGTGTTTGCTTCGAAGCACAATCATGGATGACGGTGACTTTCTTCATGGCAAGGAGACTACGATGCTCGACGGAGTTAGGGATGAGCTCTCGTTCATGCAGCAAGGGGATGCATGGCTTTCTGTTTATGTGATGCTTGGGAGATGATGAAGGTTGGCCTCTTGCGTAACTTTGGGCTCTTGCTTTAGAGATTGGCTTGAAGCATAGGGTTTGAGATGGCAGAGTTCCTAGAGAGAGGTTTTCATGAAGCTTTGGAGAAAATATAGGTTGGCTACGACTCTTCCCCCTTTGGATGATAGGTTAGGGTTTTTATTTATTTCTTTGGGCTTGGAAACTTGCAGCAAGGGTTGAGATGTTGTTTTTGGGAGCTTTGTTTACCGTAGGCCTCTTTTCAATATTTTTAAGCCACAACTCTTTTCAATTGATATGAACCCTTTTTATAAGAGGAATATGAAGTAGATTTTGGAGAGGGTAGTTGGGATTTGATTTGATCTCCTTGGAATACGATTTTTGAATGGATCTTCATAGCAATGCAAATTGGACATGAAGTAGGAAGGAGACATGTAGTGGGATTTGATTTGGATTTGGTAGTTTGAATATGAATTTTGAATTGGATATGAAGATTTGCAAAGATATGCAATGGGATTTGATAGCAATTTAAATTGGATATGGAATAAAAAGATCATTGCAAGTCTTGCAAATTGATTTGACCACATCCATCTCATCCCATATAGGACCAAGTCCAACTTGCTTTAGCCAAAGCTCTCTCTCTCTCTCTCTCTCTCTCTCTCTCTCTCTCTCTCTCTCTTTTACCCAAATAGCTATATGAATAGCAACTCCTCCAAATATAACGTTTCGTCAATCCTGAAACACACTAAGCACACACACGTCAGATATAACGACATGTTTGTCATCATCAAACCAAGATCCTAGATCGTTGCTTCCAACAGTAGCCGTATCGATCGTGACTACTTGATCGATATCGGCATGCTCACTCCTTTTGGTGAGGAGCGTGCAGTTTACCTCTATAGCCCTGCTTGCGCGGCTTTTGCCATCCTCCCACCCTCATCTCCTGAGAGACTCCCCATTCGCAGTTCACATCTACCATGGGAGTTCTTCCCGGATCCTTGGTATGCCACTCTCGTAAATTTTCCACCCTGGGATCCTCCCGATTGGCACCCGTATGTCGGTTCACCTGGTGCGATCATTATCCACCATGATGAGCTAATAAATTTTCACCATGATCCACCGATAATCCAGCCCATTGCTCCTTATACTCCTGTCGGCACACCCTCTCTTTCGTCCTCCGAAGATTCCTTCTTCCACGATTCACCACCGTCGTCACCATCTCCCTACCATTCCACCGACAGCGGGTCCGATTGACCTCCCCCTTGCATATCTCTGCATTTTCATGATCATATCATGTCGCTAGCATTGTCACGTATAGCTTGGGGGAAGTCAAATTTTCTACGTGCTGTCGTGTGATGTTTTCTATGTGTGTTTGTTCATATACGTCGTGTGATGTGATTTTCTATCTTTATTTTCTGTTTTTATGTCGTGTTGTGTGTTTTTCTTTATTTTTTAGCTTCGTATGTGTGTTTTTCTAGTTTTTCATTTCTTTTTGTGTCGGTGCATATTCCCCCATTTTCATTGCCCTCCGGTGTTTACTCTTATTGCATTGAGGGCAATGCAAGTTTCAGCTTGGGGGAGTCGCACTTCGTGCGTCATTTGTGCATTTTTCTTCGTTTTTGGTCGTTTTCATCGTGTTTTTATTTTTTCTTTTCTTCTTTTTATCTCTTTCTCCTAGAGATGACCCCTATGATGAATTGCCACAATAATCACACGCACACCTAGCATGGCTTCGATAATCACATTCACCAACCCTAGGAAGCCGAGTCCTCTTGCATATCATGCATCGTGGGTCCACTTAGCTTTTTTGTGAGTCATGTGTCGTGCCTAGCTGTTTGGTGTGCTTCTACTTTGTGATTGTGTTTTATATACCTGTCCAAGAATGACCCCTAGATTATCATGCTTCGATTTGAATATGCGGTATTTTCCTCTCTTATATGCTTCTGTATGCAGGAATATATATATATATATATCGTATGCTTCATTTTGCATGTGTCGGGATTCCACAGTTAGGACTAGGATAACCCATTTTGGCCTATGCTCTGATTAGCGAAAAAATCTCCTTTGCCCAAGTGTTTAGAATCCGATTTCTTTTTTATTTTACTTGGTGCAAATCCCCTCGTCGTGTACCGTTCTCCCGCTTGGGAGAGTACACATGTGTATATACCCCAAAATCCAAAAATCCAAAAAAAAGAAAGAGAAAAGAAAAACCCAAAAAAGGAGAAAAGAGAAAAGAAAGAAAAAAATACATATGTATAGCCAAAAATCCAAAAAATACATATATCCAAAACCCAAAAAAATTGTATGTGAATATTTTCCTACATACCGAGAATAAAGGGAAGGCGAGAATTTGCACCGAGTGTTCTACTCCACATCATCTCAACCCTCATCGCTTTCGAAAACACTTGGAATAGGGAATTTCTAGCTATTATCTAGGCGATAGTGTGGTGATGTCCAAGTCCCTAGCTGTGGAATCCCTGACACATGATATGTTTCGATTCTCACTTTCTTCTCATGCATGCTTGAGCCGTATATTCACCGCTTATTTCAAATCGAATCGATATTTGGCTCTTTTCTTGGATTTGTGTATATGGAGCTTATAGCACAATGTAGATAGCGACACCTTCTGCTAGCACACGACCACACTCACTCGCGCTTCACCGCGTGGGCCCACGACACTTGTTTGGACTCGTTTCCTTTGGTTTAGTGTTGTGATTTGGCGTTTTCTTACTTGGTGTGGCGTTTTTTATTTTTGTTGGCCCGAACGGGTGATTTAGGATTTAGAGTTCTCTTTTTCTCTCTTCCTCTCTATTTTCTCCCTCCAAGCTCCTACTCTCACTCGTCTTCCTCGAGGACGAGGAAGGGTTCAGCTTGGGGGATTTTGACGTGCGTTTATGTTTCATATATTCACGCACGTCTTCTTTTGTGTTTTTCCGTTATTTTCTGCTGTCTCGTATCGGTTTTCTCGTATTTTCTTGTTTCTTTCACTTCTCCGTGTTTTTGCATGTTTGCAGGAGTTTGCCAGTGTAGGGGACACATAACGATGATATCATAAGTTCCCGGAGCAACGGGAGGAGTCACGCATGATCCAGGGGGTCAAACGACCAAGATTTCCATCTTTCAGCCCCCCACCCGATCGGTTGGATACTTCAACCGATCGGGTGATGCACGCGTGCACGACCCAGACAACAGCTGAAGCGAAGTATACATCAACTGACCGGGTCGGAGACCGGTTCAGCCCGACAGACTTCTCTGGAAATTGAAGCTGAATTCCAATCGATCGGGTGACCTTCACCTGATCGGTTCATCTGTAGCCGATTCCCCAAAGACACAACACGGAGAGCTCACCCGATGGCCAGCTGACCATGCCAAAACGTCACAACTTATTGTCTTTTGGGCGATGTTTCCAACCGATCGGTTGATTTATTAACCGATCGATTCACCTGACGACACCAAGCTCCAAACCACGAGCTGCTTCCACTAACCGATCGTGTCACCCGACTGGGTGATGTTTCTGAAAATCGCTGCCGAAGATCGCAGCAGGTCACCCGATCGGTTGATTCATCAACCGATCGGGTGACGTCATTTTCTATATATATTATCCCTAGGTTTTTAGAAACGAGAGTTGTGTGTTTGGGCTGTTGTATTTTTTCTGTTTTCTATCCATTTTGTGATGTCTGGAATTTATTTGATATTTGTAAGTTGTCTGATCTTTACCAAACTTTAATATAGTGTTATTTGCATTGCTTTTACAACTTTTCAATCATCGGATTATGTTTTTAATGGTCGATTTTCATTTAGATTGCTTTTTACCTGAAATGTGTGAGTAGTTCCCAAATCTGGGATTTTGATGGAAACTCCTTCATATGTTCTCCCTAATATGTCCATAGGACTAGGAAATCGATAGGGATTAGGAATCTATTGGTTACGCGGGGTGTTTCATTGTCATCGGTGGGAAAAAGACCGCCTTTGATCGTTTGGCAAGGGGGAATAAACTTGGCGATTGACTCCCTAGCCATAGCTCACGCCCTTAGCGTAGACATCGAATCCTAGCGCATGGGAACGGCAGGACGAGATGTCGAGTTATCGTTGCGAGCTTAGTGCTCCCGGAGTCGGTCAGTGTTAATGGTCATGGGAATGCCCACTGACCGAACCCGGGTAGTCCGGCGTATCATCCTGGGCACCGACTGGAATATCGGGCCCATGGGACGCTGGTATCACTCTTGGAGGCAACGTCTCACCATTAGACCCTAATTCTGATCGTTATCCTATCCGCCGGTCGTATTAGTGAGAATCACATGATAGGGTGGACAGCGAAGTCCCGTGTAACGACTGGTTTTTCATGTATTTGGATTATCTATATTATATATATGTTTTGGTGGATTTTCTCCTTATGTGTGGTTTCCGTCTCCGTAGCTTTCGTTTTCGTTCGTTTCGTTGTGATTTTCTAGCTTCTTCCATAGAATCGTTGATCTTGGAGTAAGTCACTCATGACGAACTTCAAATCGCTCATATCTTAGAGATAGGTTGATCTTAGAAGCTATAGAAATCTTCCCGAAGCTTCGCACTTCAATTCGGCACTTTTTGTGCACTTTAGTTGGTTCAAGAAGGGGTACCAACCGACTAGATTGGAATCTAGTCGGTCAGGAACTCTTCTCAAACCGACTAGTTCATTAAATCAATAATTCAGAAGTTACTGTTTACTCTTAGTCGGTCTAAGAACAACCACCGATCGACTAGATGTGAAACTAGTCGGTCAGAACTTGCTCTCAGACCGACTAGTTTCTTCGATTAATTTTACCTAAGTTACTGTTTATCGTTAGTCGGTCTAAGAACGTTTTTCGACCGACTAAGTTGTAAACTAGTCGGTCAGCCATTGTTCTTTAACCGACTAGTTCTTTGACCATTTTGACGACCTGAGTTACTGTTTGGTGTTAGTCGGTCACAGTTCGTCGACCGACCGACTAGTTCTTAAACTAGTCGGTCAACCACTCCTCTTTGACCGACTAATTGACCTAGTAAACCTAGGGTTTGCCCAGCCACCGCACGATTTCCTATTTAAACCGCCAATCGTTTTCTTTTCTTCTTTCTCTTCTCTTGGCCATTTCCTTTCCCCCTTGACCTCTGATCTTCCCCAACCTTCCTCTAGCCCTTCCTCCTTCCTCAAGAGCCCCTCTCCCCCTCCATTTGCGCCGGCCATCTCCTCTAGGCCACCGGCCAACCCCCAAAAACCCACAAAATCCCATTTCTCCAGATTTTCTCCCCATTTCCAGATCTGAACCGTAGTTCTCCGGATCGTTCTTCCGTTGCCATGCTTGCTCGGCATCGTTCTTCCGCTAATGATTCGGTAATAACTCGATCCTTTAATATTCTCTTAACCCACTTGGTGATTTTTGTTAAAACCTAATAAAATGGATATTAGAGATATTGTTCTGATGTTGTTTTGCCATGGCAGCGATCTCATCCCCGTAGCTAACATTTTGTGACGTGCCTCGTTGATCGTCATCCTCGGTGCTAGGCAAGTGAAACTTGCCACTTAGGGTTTTAGGCCATGTTTTAGGCCATTTGCTTGTTGTAGGCGTAAAAGAGACTAGGCGACGAAATGATACTCGCCTAGGCGCAAATTTCAGGATCTAGCTTGATAACGAAGCTTGATCCGACTACTTTTAATTATTGTCACTTGTCATCCATGCATCTTATCTGCCATGTTTAAATTCAATTAACGGTACGCGAATTATCTGTACATGCCATGCTATCCATGTTGAATGTTGCATTCGTAGCACACGCTACATTACTTGTACTACTTGATCCGGCTAGGCACCCGTTATGTGGGCATAACCCTACGCCATACGTGTCAAAACACTTCCTGGCTCGTGATCCAGAAGCGAGCATACGTGTTCGGGGGTAATGCCCTGACTCGATACACGTGGAGGGGTAGGGATAAGCGATCACCTGAGTTTACGAGTTGGCTTGATCCGCCACTCTAGCCAGAAGACGTAATCTCTGTGCACGACGTGTTTACTTGACGTGATTTACTTGACTTGTACTTGTCCGTGTTTATACTTGTAAAACTTGTCATCCATGCCATACTTTCTACTCGTTACTTGTTACTTGCACCTTACCTTATTTGTTACTCACATACTAAACTCGTCATGCTATGCATCATACTATAACTGCTAGGTTGTTAGTTTACCTTCCTTTCAGTTTCCTTGCCCAAGTCTTTTAGACTTGCTGACATGTGCCCCTTTACTCTTTTGGGTGACACATGTTAGATCCTGAGCCTGAGGTTACTGCTGAGGACGTGGTGTTCGCTGACGCTGAGTCAGAGCCCGCGTTCATCGAGGAGTTTGAGGACACGGGCGATCAGTCGTAGAGACTGTTTGTGTTGTTGTTTAGACTGCTTTAGTTGTCGGTGCGTAGCATCAATACTTTGTGCTGTGTTGGCGTTTGTTAGCCATGTTTTGGGCCTAGACTCTTTCTTTTAGCCTGGTGGATTTTCTGGACGTAGTACTTAATTTTAATGTTTGGACATTGCTGAGATTTGGGATTTTATTTCTGTATCTCCTTGTGTTATTATCTTGTTCTGTTCATGGTTATAGGGACCTGCATATGATTTATTGACGCTTATCAGGCGTGCAGCTTCACAGCTCCACGTCTGTGCGGACCTTCTCACGTCTCGCCTCCATTTTAGGGAAGCGGGGCGTGACAGGTTTTGTTGGTGGCCCATGCAGGTCCTCTTCTGTAACTGCGATTATCGGAATAACGATAATAATATTAGAATGTCCAATAAACTAAGTTCGACATCCGAGTCATAAGCTATGAGTCTAATCTGTTTCGTTTTCTGTGTCATTAGATGGCAGGAAGGCGATTTACCCGTGGTGGTGGTAGCGCACCCCCTCATGACGAGGAGCCTGATAGGGAGCCCACCAATGGGGAGATGATGCGGATGATGCTTCAGATGATGCAGGTGCAGTAGGGCGTGTTCTTGTAAGTCCAGAATGCTCCAGTTGCTCGAGCTGCTGGGGCAATCCTGGATGCCCCTCGCTCCGAGCCAGGAGCGAAGCAGTTTCAGGAGCTGGGTCCCGCTTATTTTGATGGGTCTAAGGGTCCTCTAGCTGCCGATGAGTGGATTCGGAACATTGAGGATAACTTGAAGATGGCCAAGATCAGCCCGGCTGGATGGGTTGATTTGGCGAAGCGGCAACTCAAGGATAATGCTCAGAACTGGTGGGATGCGGAAGAGAAGATGCTGGTGGAGCCGATAGCTTGGGCTACCTTTAAGTCCAGGTTTGATGAAGAGTTCTTTCTGAAGGCTACTAGGAAGGAGATGATGCAACGCTTTATTGATCTGAAGCAAGGGAGCTTGACGGTGGACCAGTACCACCAGGAGTTCACCAGGCTGAGTCGGTTTGCACCGAAGATGGTGCAGGATGCTGATGAGAGGGCTCAGAGGTTCCTGCAGGGACTTGCTTTGGAGCTTCAGAGTTTCGTGTCTTCCTCTGATCTGGAATCTTATCAGAAGGTTCTGGTAGCTGCGAGGAGGCATGAGCTGAACCTTAAACCAGAGGAGAGGACATGTTGCTGGAGCTGGGAAGAGGCCTATGGAGCAGGCCAGAGCGGTGGTTAGGCCTGGATTCAAGCCTAATCAGCCAGTGCAGTTCAAGAGGCCAGGAGGGCCTATTCAGAAGACTTGCCATTTCTGTGGCAAGACCGGGCATATCAAGGAGCAGTGTAGGAGATTCCTGGGCCAGTGTATTGTCTGTGGAGATCATACCCATACCATGAAGGACTGCCCGAAGTCGAAGCAGCCTTGGAGGGCACCTGTTGCAGCGCAACCATTGCAGCAGAGAGCGCCCGTGCCTGCTGGACGTGGAGCAGCTCTCGTGCCACAGAGGCAGGCTTTTCAGCAGGCTTTTCCGCCGATGAGGCAGGCTTTTTTGATGACCGCTGTGGAGAGCATGGCTGTGGATGAGGTTATCGCAGGTAATCCTCAATCTAGCTGTCCTTCTTAGTTAGTTTTGTTTGATAGATTATGTTGTTTGCTTGTACATGATTGTTTGCTAGACTAGGGCTTGATTGTTAGACTGTTGTAGGTGTGATTTTGGTGTGCACATTTCCTGCACGAGTCCTCTTTGACTCAGGTGCATCGATGTGCATTATTTCTCGGAGCTTCGTGGAGAAGCATTCCTTGTCGATGTCCCCTCTTTTCAAGAGTTGGAATATCGTTACAGGGAATGGCATGATCTCGGTGCATCGTGGTTGCAATTCTTGCCCGTTGGTGGTTTGTGGACATGAGCTTTACGCTGATTTCATCGTCCACGACATCATCAACTACGATGCAGTCCTTGGAATGGATTGGCTTGCGAGCTTCTATGCCACGATCGATTGTCGTCGGAAGAAGGTGGTGTTCGAGATTCCCGGACATCCAGTATTTGAGTTCAGTCGATGTAGCAGTTCGCTTGGCCCTATCAGATTTCGGGCCAGGCCAGTGGAGATCGTGGCTATGCAGATGGAGCTGGAGAGGCCAGCGGTTGTGTGGGACTTCGATGACGTCTTCCCCGAGGAGATTTCTGGGCTGCCACCCGATCGAGCTCTCGAGTTTTCGATTGATCTTATTCCAGGAGCGCTGCCGATTTCGAAGGCGCCCTATCGTATGGCACCCGTTGAGTTAGAGGAATTGCGAAAGCAGCTGGATGAGCTTTTGTAGAAGGGTTATATCAATCCTAGTGTGTCTCCGTGAGGAGCACCGGTGCTGCTGTTGAAGAAGAAGGATGGTTCGCGTCGTATGTGCGTGGACTATCGGGAGCTGAATGCGGTGACCATCAAGAATAAATACCGGTTGCCTCACATCGATGATATTTTTGATCAGCTTGGAGGATCGAGGGTGTTTTCGAAGTTGGATCTGAGGAGTGGTTATCATCAGCTGAAGGTGAAGAAGGAAGACGTTCCGAAGACAGCGTTCAGGACGACGTATGGACACTACGAGTTTGTGGTTATGCCCTTCGGTGTAACCAATGCACCCGCAGTTTTTATGAATCTGATGAACCTGATTTTCTACGACTTTTTAGACAAGTTTGTCGTTATCTTTATTGACGACATTCTGATCTATTCAAAGTCGGAGGATGAGCATGCCTCGCACTTGAGGACAATATTGGAGATTTTGAGGAAGCATCATTTGTATGCCAAGTTTTCGAAGTGCGAGTTTTGGCTGGACATAGTTGCTTTTCTCGGGCATGTGGTGACTGGAGATGGTATTTCAGTGGATCCCGAGAAGATCAAGGCCATCAGAGAGTGGCCTGTTCCACAGTCAGCGTCTGAGATCCAGAGTTTCCTTGGGCTTGCTGGTTACTATCGACGCTTCATTAAGGACTTTTCTCGTATTGCTGAGCCGATGACCAGATTGACGTGGAAGGATGTGCCTTTTGTTTGGTCAGGTGATTGTGAGAATGCTTTTGGCGTTCTGAGAGAGAGGTTGACGACTGCCCCTATTCTTGTTGTGCCTGATCGCATCGGAGGATTTGAGATCTTTTGCGATGCTTCTGGCAAGGGTCTCGGTTGTGTGTTTCATCAGCACGTGCATGTTGTGGCGTATGCTTCGCGTCAGCTCAAGACTCATGAGAAGAATTACCCGACGCATGACTTGGAGTTGGCTGCTGTCGTGTTTGCGCTCAAGATTTGGAGGCACTTCCTGCTGAGTGAGAAAGTGAAGATCTTCACCGATAACAAAAGCTTGAACTATATTTTTACTCAGAAGGAGCTCAACAT
>JAULAV010007029.1:0-25000 GCA_030789695.1 Scilla litardierei | reverse complement strand
TGAATACAAATCCGATTAAATTCGGCTGGGAAAAAATCTATTCCCTATTCTGATGAATCAGATCCTGAGTAATAGCACTCAGATTTTGAAATAGAATTACAGATCCGAACCTGATTCTGATGAACCATCTTGTGAGCGTATACAATGGAGGAGGAGACGTAATGTATGTAGATTTTGATGCCTCAATTGTCCTATGTTTCAGAGTGTTTTCTCACTACAAAAGCATTGACCGTGGACTACCCGGTCAACGTGGTAAAGGGGCCGACTTGGGTCCCTCGGGTGTGCCGAGTCTGTGAAGACGCGGCGTGAATCGGAGTTGCGGATGACGTGGAGCACGTCGGCTGGACCGAGTCTGGATCCTCGGCCACACGGGGGGTGAGGGGAAGCCTCGACCCGGTGTGAGACGCTCGGCCTCGGACGGTCAGACGACGAGGGGGAGCCTCGGCGCCTCGTGAGCGGAGGGGAAGCCTCGGCTCGGACGGACGTGCTCGGCCTCGGTCGGACGGACGATGAGGGATAGCCTCGGTCGTCTTGCTTGATGCGTGGCTGGCGTGGGGCGGAGGGGAAGCCTCGGCCCGTGGATCTGACGTCCTCCTGCGCAGACGAGAGCACTCGTCAGGGGGGCTGGACCTTGGTTCCGGCCAAATCCCCTCCGATGCCTAAGTCAGATGATGATCTGAAAGAGGAGGCTCGGCGGAGACGGTTCGACTCGAGAGGAGATCGGAACGACGTCAACCAGCGCGAGCGGGGGAGGAAGGAGATGAAATGGGGGAACTAGGTCGTTGATGGAGTACCTTAGGTTTTAGTTACCTGAGATGCGGTCCCTTGCTCAGTCGTCCTTCTGGCCCTTTTATAGACCTCCCGTCATGACTGCCCACTACCCACGTCCCTCGTCCGCCCCTAATCGTGCCCCCTCAATCCGCCTCCCCTGCGCCGCTCCCTGCGCCATCCCAGCATCTCCCCATAACGGCCATTAAGTGGTAGCGGGCCTGGGGGAACGGTTATCGCTGGAGTGGGCGAGTGACTTGCGCGTTATCGGGGCCGGGTCGGATCGATATTCGGGGGTCCTCTATAGGGCCTTGTCGGGCGGGCCTGATCGCGCAGATGAGCTTCTGATCGACAGTCGGGTTTCTGGGCTCGTGTCTTTCGGTCTTCGGCCAAATAGGCGTAACAATTGCCCCCATTGGTCGGGTCGATCAGCCTCGGCCGGCTCGGCTTGGCCGATGTGACTTCCGCCGATTTCGACAGGCTCGTCAGTCGATGCCGACTCATTTATTGGTCGTCATCATGAGTTGGTCCGTTCGATACTTTTAAGGCGTGGGTTCCGAAGCGCCGTCGGTCCCCTGATGTTGCCACGTGTAGCTGCGGGTTTATCCCCACCGCTCGCGAGGTCGTCTTAGATAGAGAAGACGGGTGGGTTGTGAGCCGCCATCCCGTCATTTTCTTCTTTGCGTTGATCTCGATCCTGCCCGAGCTCTGCCCCATGTCGTCTTCCTCTGCCACTGGTTCGGGTCGGCCGGAACGTGACGCCACTTCTGGCCTGGTGGGTAGTCCTCCTTCGGCGGATCGTCGGCACGGGGGTGAACTTTCAGGGGTGCCCCAGAGGTCTTAGCGTGGCCTTCGTCGGTCTGCGCCACCGCCATCGGGAGTATGCGTTCCGCCTACCTGCTTCCGCCATACTCGGCTCGTGCTCCCGGGTCCGACGAGCGGATCTGCCTTCCTGGTCCCAACGAGGTTGGAATATACGAGAAGTGCTTCCGCTTCGGGCTTCGTTTCCCGCTCCATCCCTTTATCGTCGAGTTCCTTCAGGCTCACAACGTGGGCTTGTGCCAATTCTGCCCCAATGCCGTCGGGCTCCTCGTCGGGCTCCTCGTCGGGTTCGTCGTCGTCTGCATGCTGAGGGGAGTGGCGCCCTCTCTCCGTCTCTTCGCCCAGTTCTACCGCTTGAGTCACCACCAATCAGGAGCGTGGATTTACATCAGCGCCCGCCCGAAGATGACCCTGGTGCTGGGGTTGCCGATCTCCCTGAAACGTTGGAAGGGGGAGTATGTATTTGTCACGTTCCCGTCGAGTGTACCTTTCCCGGTTCGGTGGGGAGCGGCCAGCGCGGTCATCCTCGATCTGGGTGAGCCGACTGCCGCCGAGCTGCAGACGGCGAAGGACCTGCTGGCGATTCCTGCGAGGGAGTGGACGATCGACGTCCTCTTCAGTGACCATAACTTGCGCAAGACGGTGTGGCCCTTGGGTAAGCTCTCCGAGTATTCGCCATTCGAGGTTGCTCGGGCTCTTCTCGGCTTCTTACTTCTTCTTTGGGTGCAGGTGGATTCCCTCTCGGTCCTTCTCCCGCCAGCACTCACGTGCAGGCCCCAGATCCGGACCCGCGTAAGAGGGATCATGTGCTGGAGGTCCGGAAGAAGCAGCGGGCCGTGACCTCGGCTGTAGGCTCCAAAAGGAAGAAGGGGCCATCTCCCTCTATCCCCTTGTTGGGGTCTTCCAAGAGGGTCCGTGAGGGGGTCGGGGAAGTTGACGTCCCGCCGCCTGCCGATCAGCTCCGACCTGCCCCCGTTGAGGTTGCCTGGCCGTGGGTTGGCCCTTTGCCTCTCCCGGGCGGTTCTCTCCCTGATGCCTACGATCGGTATCTAGGCGCGTTCCGCTCCAACCCAGGCGAGTTTCCTTCGTCGGGGGAAGGCCTTTTTCGTCCACGCTTCCCGGTGGGGGAGAAGGAATCGGTGTTTTTGAGCCGCGGAGCTGCCGCACGAGTGGCCGAGAACACTTGCCTCCCTCCTGATCAGGCTGTGCTGGATAGAGTTAGAGGTGACTGTTTGGCCACCTTCGTGATTCAGGCCGGCCAACAGGTAGAGTGTTTCTGCTTATCCTCCCTCCAGCTGCTTTCGCCGTCTTACCTTTGTTGCCTAGGTGCAGTTGTCCTCGGTGGGTCTTTCGATGAGGCGCCAGTTCGCGGCTCTTCCCAAGGCTAGGTCCGACGCCGGGCAAGATCTTGAGGTCCACGGTGATGAAGGGGTGGCATGTCAGTTAGAGGAAGTGCGGGTCAAGTCCTTGGAGACCCGCGTTACTGAGCTGTCCTCTGCCTTGGAAGAGGCGGACCGGGAGAGAGCCTTGGCTCTGACTGCTAAGTCAGAGGCCGAGGCGCGGGTCGCCGAGCATCTGGGAGATGCCGACGCGTCCGGGGGAGCCGACAAGATCCCCGTCTCCGTTGCTACCCCCGAGGACCTGGAGCTCTCCGATCGTCTGGAGGCGGAGGAGGAGCAGGTGAGGGCTCTCCTTGCTCAACTCGGCGAGAGATCCCGGGAGATCGAGAAGGAGAGGGCGGAGCACCAACGCCAGATCGAGACCTTAGAGGCTCGGGTGCGTGGGCTTGAGGAGGTCGATCCATCCCGGATCGCCCAAGACGCCGTGGCTGAGTATGCCACCTCTTTCGTTGAGTCCGCCTTGGCTGAGGCGTTCGAGAAGGGCTTCGCCCGGTGTCAATCCGAGATCCGGAGGAAGTTCCCGCTCTCAGGAATCAACTTCGAGGATCTCCGGGTGCACTCTGACGGTGAACGGAGTGTGGGGGGCGGCCCGAGTGGACAGCCAGCCTGTGCCTCCATGGGTGCCCCTGGAGATGAATGAGGGAGGGGAATGCCCCTCGGCCTCTTCGTGCATCTCTCTGTACATCTTTTTTGCTTATCTGGAAAGGAACGAACTTAAATAAATTTATTTCGTAAAAAACAATACATTTATTGAAAGTACTTGCGTAAGTGTTCCGCATTCCAAGCGTGAGTGAGAATCCTCCCCTCCATATTGGCTAGACGGTAGGTTGCAGGTCCGAGGACCTCGATGACTTTGTAGGGTCCCTCCCATTTAGCCGCGAGCTTCCCTTTGCGAGCAGTATCCGGGTTGAAGCCAGCTTTCCGGAGGACCAGGTCCCCAAGGTGGAAGCTTCTTCCCCTGACCCGAGTATTGTAGTATCGGGCCACCTTCTGCTTCTGGCGGATGATGGTGGCCAGGGCTTGCTCCCGCCGCTCGCCGAGGAGCTCCAGACCGAGCTCCAGACCTTGCGAGTTCCTGTCTTCGTCGAAGCATTTGAGGCGGAGAGATTCTTCACCCAATTCGACCGGTACCATCGCCTCGGCCCCGTAGGCAAGCATGAACGGGGTTTCGCTGGTGGCCTCCTTGTGGGTCGTCTGGTATGACCAGAGTATCCCGGGGAGCTCTTCTGGCAAGTTTCCTTCGGCGTCCTTCACTTTCTTCCGGAGGGGCTCTATGATGCATTTGTTGGCTGCTTCCGCCATTCTGTTGGTCTGGGGGTGCGCTACAGAGGCGAAGAGAAGCTTGATCCCCCATTCCGCGCAAAAGTCTTTGAACCCCGCAGAGTCGAACTGTTTCCCGTTGTCTGTGACGATGGCCCGTGGCACTCCGAATCTGGAGATGATGGAATTCCATACGAAGCTTTTCGCTCTCTTCCACGTGATGGTGGCTAACGGTTCAGCCTCGATCCACTTGGTAAAGTAGTCCACCGCCACAATCAGATACTTCCGCTGCCCCCGGCCCGGCTTAAATGGTCCGAGGATGTCGAGCCCCCATTTCGTAAAAGGGATGGGGCTCACGATAGGGATGAGCTCCGACGGGGGAGTTGAGGTGTGGTTGGCGTACCTCTGACATTCTTGGCACTTTTGGACGTAGTTTGTTGCGTCTTGGACCAGGGTCGGCCAGTAGTATCCCTGCCTCAAGATCTTCTGTGCGACCATCTTGCCCCCGTGGTGATTTCCGCAGATCCCTTCGTGAACCTCCCGCAGGACGTAGTCGGCTTCCTGCGGTCCGATGCATTTCAGGTACGGGAGGACATCCGCCTCCGTCCAACGTCTCCGGTAGAGCGTCCCCTCATGGATCACGTATCGGAGCGCCTTCCTCTCCAGTGTCCGACGCTCGTCCCAGTCCGTCGGCACCTCCCCATGAGTGAGGTACCGTATGATCGGGTCCATCCAGGTGGGATCTTGGTTGATCGCCATCACCTCCCGCTCTTCCGTGCTGGGGGACTGCAGGTTCTCCACGTAGATGGTGCGGCCCAGCTCCTTAGGCGAGGACGAGGCTAGCTTCGACAACGCGTTTGCCCGTGCGTTCTCTGATCGCGGGAGATGCAAGACTTCCACGTTTTTGAACCTGGACAGCGCCGCTTTGGCGACGGCGAGATACCTCTGCATCGCTTCCTCCCGCGCCTCGTAACTTCACAGAAGCTGGTTGACAATGAGCTTCGAGTCGCTGAGGAGGCGCACGGACTCGGCCCCGAGCTCTAGGGCCAGCCTCAGGCCATTGATCACCGCTTCGTACTCCGCCACGTTGTTGGTGGCCGGGAACTGGAATCGCAACGCATATTCCACCACGTTCCCTTCCGGAGATCGGATCGTGATCCCAGCCCCGCCTCCTGACTGTGTGGCCGATCCGTCCACATGGACTATCTATGCTCCTGGGACTCCTGACGGGAGGTGGTCAGCCGAAAGAAAAGACAAGGGCTGGGCAATTACCGTTGCTGGGCCTTCTTCCTCCGGGGGGGTGTTCTCCTTCCGTTGTGCATTCGACGATGAAGTCGGCCAAGGCCTGCCCTTTGATGGCCGTGCACGGTTTGAATCGGAGGTCGAACTCGCTCAATTCCACCCCCCAGTTTAGCATCCTTCCCATTCGATCGAATCTCTTGAGATTCTGCTCCAGTTGTGAGTCGGTCAAGACCAGTATGGTGTGGGCTTGGAAATAGGGCTTGAGCCTTCGCGCTGAGAGAATGAGGGCGTACGCCAGTTTCTCCATGGGCGAGTACCGCACCTCCGCCCCCTTCAAGATCCGGCTCGTGTAGTACACCGGCCACTGCATCCCACCGTCTTCCCTGATCAGCACCGAGCTCACTGCTTCCTCCGCGCATGCCAGGTAAAGGCTTAGCGACTCCCCTTCTCGTGGCTTGGACAGGAGAGGCGGGCTGCGGAGGTACTCCTTGAGATCCACGAACGCCCTGTAGCAGTCTTCGTCCCATAGTATCGCCTTCCGGTTGTCTGACGGTTCCGCGATCGCTTTCCTCAGAACTTTGAAGAAGGGGAGCGATCTTTCCGCCGATTTGGATAGGAATCGCCCCAAGGCTGCGATGCGCCCATTCAGCCTCTGCAGTTCTTTGATCGTCGTCGGCTCCCGCATGTTGATCAGTGCCTCGATCTTGTCAGGATTAGCTTCAATGCCATGGTTAGTTATCATAAATCCCAAGAATTTTCCAGATCTTACCCCTAACGTGCACTTCGTGGGGTTGAGTCGAATGTTATGTCGCCGCAACCGCTCGAAGGTTTCACGAAGGTCGGCGATATGGTCCTCCGGCTTTCTCGACTTGACAAGCATGTCGTTGACGTAGACCTCCAGGTTCCTCCCGATCTGGGAGTAAAAAACCTTGTTGACCATTCTCTGGTAGGTGGCCCCTGCGTTCTTCAAGCCAAAGGGTATCTTCTTGTAGCAGTATGTCCCCCGGTCCGTCGTGAAGGCTGTCATCTCTTCGTCCCGGGGATCCATCTGGACTTGATTGTACCCTGAGTAGGCGTCCATGAAGCTAAGCATCTCGTACCCCGAGGTGTTGTCCACAAGGTGGTCCATGCGCGGTAGGGGATAGCTGTCCTTGGGACAGGCTTTGTTGAGGTCACTGAAGTCCACGCACATTCGCCACTTCCCGTTGGGTTTCCTGACCATCACCATGTTCGATAGCCACTCCGGGTACCAGACCTCTCGTATGAAGCCGGCGTCGAGGAGACGCTCTACTTCCTCGGAGGCCGCCTTCATCTTCTCACCTCCCAGGTTCCGCTTCTTCTGCCTGACCGGCTTGAAGTTGGGGTCGGTGTTGATCTGGTGGACGATCACCTGGGGATCTACGCCGGGCATGTCCTCTGGTGACCAAGCAAAGACGTCCAGGTTCGCCTCCAGGCACTCGACCAGTTGGCTCCTCAGGTCGTGGCTTAGCCCTCTCCCGATTGAGACAAACCTTCCCTCGACGTCCGTGACCGGGATCTGCTCTTGTTCCTCCGCAGGGGTGGGTCTCGGCCCGCCCCTTAAGTCGATCGCGGCCATCCGGTCGACTAGACGATCTTCGGGCCCTTCCTCCTCCAGTTGGTAGTAGGTATTCGGTCTCCCCGCGTCGCCTTCGACCTGCCCCATCCCCCCTGGGCATTCAGAACTTGATAGTCTGATGGAGGGTCGAGACAACTGCGCCGATGGCATTGAGAAGGGGTCGGCCGATTATTCCGTTGTACTCCGACCCAATCCCCAATATGATGAATTCTACCGCCAGGGTCACCGAGTCTGGTGGGCCTCCGGGTGTTACCGGGAGGTGGATCGTGCCGATGATGGGGGTGGAATGACCTGTGAACCCTACGACGGGACCCGAGCGAGGTTGCAAGTCTTCCTTCCGCCGCCCCATCTTCTCCAGGGTTGACATGAAGAGGACGTCGCAGGAGCTGCCGGTGTCGATGAGCAGCCGCCGTACCATGGTTGTGTCGATGATCACCAACACCACCAAAGCTACGTCCGAGCTGCGCGCTGCTACAGTCGTGCTCGGCCTCCTGACCGGTAGGGCCGGGGAGGGTTTCTCGGTCCTCTCCTTACGATCCTCCTCGCGCTTGGCCCGGGCCCACTCTTGCCAACGATGGCGGGCCCTGTCGCTTCGCGCCTGGGCCTTGCTCTCTCTTCGACGTGATGGGTGGAGCCGTGTCATTGCTGGTGTGGTTTTTTTCCGTGGGATAGTTCGTTCCCACAGATGGTGCCAGATGTTTCAGAGTGTTTTCTCACTACAAAAGCGTTGACCGTGGACTACCCGGTCAACGTGGTAAAGGGGCCGACTTGGGTCCCTCGGGTGTGCCGAGTCTGTGAAGACACGGCGTGAATCAGAGTTGCGGATGACGTGGAGCACGTCGGCTGGGCCGAGTCTGGATCCTCGGCCACACGGGGGGTGAGGGGAAGCCTCGACCCGGTGTGAGACGCTCGGCCTCGAACGGTCGGACGACGAGGGGTAGCCTCGGCGCCTCGTGAGCGGAGGGTAAGCCTCGGCTCGGACGGACGTGCTCGGCCTCGGTCGGTCAGACGACGATGGGTAGCCTCGGTCGTCTTGCTTGATGCGTGGCTGGCGTGGGGCGGAGGGGAAGTCTCGGCCCGTGGATCTGACGTCCTCCTGCGCAGACGAGAGCACTCGTCAGGGGGGCCGGACCTTGGTTCCGGCCAAATCCCCTCCGATGCCTAAGTCAGATGATGATCTGAAAGAGGAGGCTCGGCGGAGACGGTTCGACTCGAGAGGAGATCGGAACGACGTCAACCAGCGCGAGCGGGGGAGGAAGGAGATGAAATGGGGGAACTAGGTCGTTGATGGAGTACCTTAGGTTTTAGTTACCTGAGATGCGGTCCCTTGCTCAGTCGTCCTTCTGGCCCTTTTATAGACCTCCCGTCATGACTGCCCACTACCCACGTCCCTCGTCCGCCCCTAATCGTGCCCCCTCAATCCGCCTCCCCTTCGCCGCTCCCTGCGCCATCCCAGCATCTCCCCATAACGGCCATTAAGTGGTAGCGGGCCTGGGGGAACGGTTATCGCTGGAGTGGGCGAGTGACTTGCGTGTTATCGGGGCCGGGTCGGATCGATATTCGGGGGTCCTCTATAGGGCCTTGTCGGGCGGGCCTGATCGCGCAGATGGGCTTCTGATCGACAGTCGGGTTTCTGGGCTCGTGTCTTTCGGTCTTCGGCCAAATAGGCGTAACATCCTGTATAATATAACATAAGCAACCCCGTATTAGTCGGAGGAATTTTCTGGTATCAAATAGTTTTAGATCCCGGTTGCTAAGAAACCAAACGAGCACCACTGTCGCTGACAAGTCTCATTCAGATACCAGTTGTTGCTCAAACTAAAACCACTAAATATCTCTTCGTGATCTAAATTAAATTAGCATCTATTAAAATCATATTCACATTTAGGGCTGTTGACGGACAAAACGTTCAACGAACTACTCGTGAACACGCTCGGTACATGTTCGTTTACGTTCGTTCGGGAAGCTTAATGAACAAGCTTGAACAAATTTTTAAAGCTCAGTTAGTAAATGAACAGAGCTTGAACATAACTGCGCTCGTTCATTTATATTCATGAACAAGCTTGTTAAGTGTTCGTTAAGTGTTCGTTAAGTGTTCGTGAACAAGCTCGTTAAGTGATGTTCATGAACAAGCTTGTTAAATGTTCATTATAATACATTGATGTTGAAATTGTTGGAATATTGGGTTCTTACATTGTATTGCATTTAGACAAATTCTATATTTTTTACTATGATGGGAATGGATGCTTGTAATGGTATTTATGGAGCTATTATGTTGGATTTATTTGTTTTTTTCATGCAAATATTTAATCCTTTTATTTAATTGATTTAGTCATTGGCAATTATGGTTAAATATTATTATTCCTGATTAAAAAATTGACGTTTGTTTGTTTGTTTGAAAATCTGTTCATGAACCAGAATGATTGTTTGTTCACGAACATGTTCCTGAACATGTTCACGAACAAGCTCGATAAGTCTTGTTAACGAACAGAACGTTCGATGAACTACTCGTGAACAAGCTCGGTAAATGTTCGTTTACGTTCGTTTGGTAAGCTTAGTGAACAAGCTTGAACAGGCTTTTAGAGCTCGGTTAGTAAACGAACAGAGCTTGAACATGGATTTTGTTCATGAACAAAACCAAGCTCCATGTTCAAGCTTATTCAAGCTCGTTCGTCAACAGCCCTATTCACATTGTTCATGAATGGGGTCAAAGTTCGAATATTTATTACATTTATATGATTTGCACGTCACGACTTAATGCTGTTAGAGATAATTTTAGCGGGGGCCGTCAGATTGGCCGCGCCCCGGATATACACCCGGAGAACGATTGTAGTTTTACCGCAAGCGCACGGTCAAGTGGCGAGCGGGTATCGAACACGAGGAGGTGGTGTTGGCTCCTATCTATCCTAGGTTGGTTTGACTACGAATGTTTTATTGGTGGAGATGGTTATGGAATGATATAATGGAAATGGTAGTGGATGTCGATGTCGGTGATAAAGAAGTCGGATAAAGTATCGATTCAAATTTAATACAATAAAAGAGTCTATAGCTAGGGAATCCCACTACGGATCGTCATACATCATTGTAAATAGTGAATCACAATATTACTAGGGTTGTGTTGGGGTGAACTAGTCGTAACTGAATAGAGAACCAAGCTCACGCTCTCGCGCTATTGCCGGTCTATAGAAACCTAGGATAGGGCCCAATCTCTTGCAAACCCTAGCCTAAGCCGCTAGCATTAGGATCAACATCATCATTCAATCGCCCCTCAAGCCCACTCTCGTGCAAACTCGAGGCACGATCTAGGTTGTGATAGTTCGTATTCATCCAATCTCTTGCAAACGAATATGGGTATAGATTTATAATAAAAATCCTAGCTTTGGTCCAATCTCTTGCAAACCAAGTCTAGAGAATCTCGATTATAAACCTAAATCGAATATCTAGGCCTTCCCATCGATTAGAATCCAATCTCTTGCAAACCCCAATCGATGGAAATCCCTAGCTATCCGTAATAAATCGATCACAACCTAACCTCCTAGCAACTCTAGCAATTTAGAAATTCATTCATCACAAATCTAAAATTAGATCCATAGGGTTCATCCCCATGCTCTAGAACATCAAATCTACTCAAGCATAGCAACAACGATATAAGAATCAATAAAAACCATTGCTTGCATATAAAAAGATAGAAAAAACAAAGATTCAAATAATCAAGAACAAAATACTTAGCTTTGATGAAGATCTTCAATCCAAATACAAGCTTTTAGATCCAAGAAGGGGCCTAGGGCATGGCCTAACCTCTAAAATAATCCCTAAGAAAACATGTGGGAACCTCCTCTAATGGTGGCTACAAAACCCTTATATAGTCCCCCAAAAACCCTAGAAAAACTCCCCCAAAAAACCTCTGAAACCCGCGCCCGAAATACAGTCTGCGTACAACTTGGATTCTGGGCAAGTTACGACTCGGCCGAGTGGGGAAAGCTCACTCGGCCGAGTGAGAATTTCAGCACTGCAGCGTCGTCTTGTAGAAATTTCCCAGATTTCATCCGACCTCTGATTTGCGTGTTCTTGGCGGCGTTAGAATCGTCATGAAGTCTACTATCCATAAAAAATATGAGAAAAATACTTTGATCTCTGGAATGATAACAGATTTCAAAAGAGTGAGAGGTTGTCTGAAAATCTGGGCGCTGCGTGTCATCGGCTTCACTCGGCCGAGCGGCAAATGTCACTCGGCCGAGGGGCTTTTGGTACTCGGCCGAGTCGGTCTCCAAAGAATCTCTGAGATCGACTGTAAAATTCCAGTAAGTCAGCTCTTTTGGATGCCGTCGTTCGTGTGCCACTCGGGCGAGTGGTGTCTCCATACTCGACCGAGTGGGATGTCGTCACTCGGCCGAGTGCACGCTAATCTTCAAGTAATTGCGTGTCCGATCTGACCGGCCGAGCGGGCTTCTTTGCTCGGCCGAGTGACTCCTTCACTCGGCCGAGTGGCATGCTGAAAATGCCCAATCTTCATCATTTCGCTTCCTCATCGCTCCTACGACGTTTTTTCTTCTTCCACTCGTCTTCTATCATGGATAGGTCCTCAATAAGTCCACGAGCGATGCTCCGTTATGCGTGCAAGTCCTTTAAGCTCATTTTTGCTCCCAATTGCTCATATTTCCTGAAATCTGACAAAAACAAGAAATAGTGAAAAGTAGCACAATATCATCGAATAATCGTGAAAATCGCAATATGAGCAACCGAAATGGCATGCAAATATGCAGAAAAAAGGTGTAAAATATGGACCGATCAAAATCCCCCAAGCTTACCTCTTACTCATCCTCAAGGAAGATAAGTAGAGAGACGAACTCGGGAGATGAAAATAAAGAAAATGAAATGAAAAATAAAGAACACGAGGTGGAAGGGGTCGCTAGATTCTTCTCTCAGATTCTCAAGCCATAAGCTACACATCACGATAACTTGGAAAATACAAATCACATGCTATAAGGATTTCATATCTTACATAAACATGGTAATTGCAAGCTTTTAAGAACAACAAAAGGGATTCTCTAAATTTATTCAATCAATTCATATCCACGTCACGCATTTCATAGGATTTAATATACAAATGTTAGCGATGCACTTTTCAATCAAGAGTTATAGCTGAAGCATATAAGAATCACACCAAGCATGCAATGGAGAATGGAATAATTCATGGCATTCACACATTTATATCGATTCATAATAAATCTCCATAACTAAAGTATTTTGCTAAGTTTCAGCATTATCAAACTTCCTCATTCGTGCACCTCTCCACTCTAATGTCGTGCTCACTCATATGGTCAAACGAGTTCAACCCCCCAAGCTTAGCTTGAGGCATCGCATCTAAAGGAATATGATAGTGGAAAATGGGATTTTTGCCTTGGTTTTCCCAAGTATTTTATGGCTCCAATAATGAGATAGAGAAACCTTTTTCTTTTTCTTTTGGAACTTTTTGTTTCTCATTTTTCCTTTTGGATTTTTGTAGGAGCTATTTGTTGTGAACGGTTATTTAACCGTAGTTGGGTGAGATTCTGGGCTATCCTAGAGATAGGCCCATATTATTGTAAGCCCATATTTGTATTCTCCCAATTGCCTATAAATAAAGAGCTGGGGGCTCCTCCCCCAGTAGTTGATTCATAACACGTTATCAGCACGAGCCTCTAAATTTTTCTTTTCCACAAATTTTTTCGTTCGTTGCGAAGGCGAAGGCGAAGGCTAGACGGGAGATCCACGAGCGCGGTGCAAGGCTTCCTCCATCGAGCGTCGTCATCCGCGTAGGGCTTCGAGCAACCGTCGCTATATCCGGAGGACGGATATAGAGGTAAAACACTAAAAACGATATTTTTAATCATACGTATGATTGCCCCTCCCCTAGATCTCGCAAGATCGATATGTGGATTATTTGTCGCCTTGAAAATGACGGAATTTTCATCCCAAAAATACAATTTTTAGGGTTAAACCCTAACTTTTAGCCCGCCGGCGGCTCGCCACCGGCCTCCCCACATCCCCGCCACCCCCGCCCGTAGCGGGGGGCGTTCCCGCCGCGCCGCCCAAAGGGGGCTGCGACCCCCGCCGCCGTCCCCCTGCAGGGGGGGCGGCAGCCCCTGCTGCCGCGCCCCCCTGCAGGGGGGGCGGCAGCCCCGCCGCGCCCCCCTGTAAGGGGGGGCGGCGGCCCCTGCCGCCGCTTCCCCCTGCAGGGGGGGCGGCGGCGGCCCCGCCGTGCCCCCCTGCAGGGGGGCGGCGGGATCGCCCCGCCGCCGCTCCCCCCTTCAGGGGGGCGGCGGTGGCGGTGCCCCCTGCAAACTAGGTTTGCAGAATAACTAAAAAAACAGAAAGCCTGTGGGCCTGAAGCCCACAGGCCGGCTGTGGGCTTTAGGCCCACATGCCAATTCTTTCTTTCTTTCAAAAAAAAATCCTGTGGGCCTGAAGCCCATAGGCCGGCTGTGGGCTTCAGGCCCACAGGCCGATTTTTCTTATTAAAAAAAGTCTATGGGCCTGAAGCCCATAGGCCGACTGCGGGCTTCTGGCCCGCAGGCTGTTTTATCTGGAAAAAAAATGGGCGAGGCAAAGGCTATTAACAATCCTCAAAAGGCAACTTGCTAGCCTAAAAATTATTTTAAAAGGGGGATTTAAGGGCAAAATATTCGTGAAAAATCACGGTAAATTACGGGGCAAATATCGGGCAGGCGAGGACTTTTTGGGGATTCTTGGGGGGCTTTTGGGATGATGAGGGAACCTGCTTTCCTCGTACAAAAGAAAATGTTAATTTTGGGCTCTTATTCAATTTTATTGATTAAACCCATTCATTTCAACCCTTGCATCGTAATGATTTTTCTGTTTAAAAAATCATCTTTAGATGCTTTACATCACTAGGCTTATTCTGTGGATATTATATGCGTGGTTGTGCATTGTATTTAAAACTTAATAATTAGGAAGATCCTGCAACCGCTCTGCCATTAGTAACCTAACCTAACGGTGCATGACGTTGCCCAGTGGTCCAATAATTATTAAGTGATTAAATTATTTATCCATCTCTGCGAATATTAAATGCCTGTGATGCCTGTGATGAAAATGTCTGATGAAAATGTTGATGCGCACAATATTTCTGCATGAATTGCTAAATGTGGTTTTTGGATCGGCCGTTTAGTCCCACGGTTTATTTCCCGCACTTTTCTTTTATTTTTGAGAGAAATTGTAGTGAGGAATTTATGTAAATGTCAAAGAAAGAAGACCAACTTCCATGAAGACGGAGACCACGCTTGAAGATGGAGATATCATATGGGACCCACGGGGGTTTCAAAGTTGTATTTTCATTTTTAAAGCTGCAAATTTGTATAATTTGGACTGTGGACTTTTGGACTCTTTCTTGCGGGACTGGCCGATCCACACATTTAGCTTTTCGTTAAATATTGCCTCCGCATGAAAATGTTTTCTCTGATTAATTATTAATTCATGCATGTTTGTGCTCTGCTAGATAAATGAATAATATTGCAAGCATTGATTTCGAAGTACTGGAAGAATCAGGTAGAAACTATCTAAGCTGGAAGCTAGATGTAAAGTTTCACCTGCGGGCAAAGTCCCTCATAGCTGCTGTGACTGAAAAAGAAAATGTTAGCAATATAGAGAAGGCGCAAGCCATCATCTATATTCGCCGCCATGTGGACAAGACCTTAAAGGCTGAATACCTTACGGTCGAAGATCCACTTGAGCTATGGACTGCCCTTGCGGACATGTATAAACATCAGAAAGATGTTATACTCCCAAGGGCACGATACGAGTGGGAGAACCTGAGACTGCAGGACTTTAAGTCCATTGCTGAGTACAACTCAGCAGTTTTTAGCATCACCTCACGCCTGAAGTTGTGTGGTGAGAAAGTCTCAGAAAATCGCATGCTGGAAATGACGTATACGTCCTTCTATGAAAAAGATGCGATACTCATGCAGCAATACCGTGAACGCAAGTTCACCAAGTATTCTGAGCTGCTATCATGTTTACTCGTGGCCGAGCAAAACAGAGAGCTTCTTCTCGCCACTCACAATATGCGCCCCCTGCACTGCCCCCTTCCAGAAGCTCACTATTCCTCTTCCTTCAAAAAGAAGAGAGATAATAAAAGAAAAGAAAGACCACAGAAGGGGGGTCAACAGAAAAATGCCAAGGGCCATGTACAGCAGCAGCGAAATAATGAAAGTAAGCGGAAGTTCACGTGGCACATAAATGACAAAAATTATGCACCCCCACCCAAGAGGGAATGGGAAGACCAGTGCCATAATTGTGGCATGAAAGGCCACTGGTCCAGAGTGTGCCGAACCCCGCAGCATCTCCAGGATTTTTATAAAGAGAACAAGAAAAATAAAGTTGAAACAAACCTGATGACCCTTGATGCTCCAGTCAAGTTTACAGCTGACAACTTCGAAAATGATGACATGCTTAATTAGCCACTATTTTTATCTTAGCAAGTTGTTTTAAGAATAATTTATGAGAGCATTTGAATTATGTGATTTGTTTTAGAATGAAAATGTTTATCTGAATATGCATGTGCCTATACGTTTCATCTTTTGAAACTGCTCTCATAAATGATTGGTAGACAATAAACACGTACGTTTTTTTTCAATACAAAGCCCAATATCAGGGCTATATTGAAGATCCAGGGAATGCAACACTGTTGCCCCCAAACGACACAAAAATAGAGGATGCACTAATCCCTCCGAATTCCAAAAGAAACTTTCTAAGTTTCAAGGACATCCGTTTCAACGGATTCCATTTGGAAACAGCAAATGTAAATGAAAAAAAAATTACTGTATGCAACGTCTCAAGATAAAGGAGTAAAATCCATACTTGAACGTTTTGAGAGCCTAAGAGGCCTCTACCATACGAAGATTCGGAGAAAGGAAGCGGAATTAAACGGAGCACCTGAAGTGCCTGACATCTGCCAAGTTTTACTCTGGCATGATGGACTTGGCCACCCCGGATTTGTGATGATGCACTGCATCTTATCCTATGGGTATGACTTGAAGAACCAGAAGATTTTTCAGAAGGGAGAATTCCCTCGCATCCCTTACTATAAGGGAAAACTAATTGCAAGGCCATCTCCACGAAAAGTTGAAAAAGAATCTCCACGCTTCCTTAAAAAGAATACAAGGAGATAAATGTGGATAAAATCCACCACTCTTAGTGGTCTATGTCAGTAATTCACTGTAATGATAAATGCATCCTCAGAATATTCGTACGTGTGTCTACTACAGACCCGCAACTTAGCTTTTCCAAAGCTATTGGCACAAAAATAAAAATGTTGCGAGCACATTTTCCAGACAATAAAATAAAGAAAATAAGTCTGGTTAATGTTGGGAAATATACCTCCCAGTCATTTCAAGAGTACTGCCAAGTAACGGGAATAGAAAATGAACATACAAGTGCCACATGTTCATACCCAAAATGGGTCGGCAGAGTTACTGAAAAGTAGACTCCAATGGATTGAACGTCCATTAAATCCCGATTGCATATAGATGCATGGAGATATGCAAATTCTGCATGCTGCATCGTAAATAAAAATAAGACCCTCTAGAGGTCAGAGTCTCCAATGCAACTTGCATATGGAATTCCACCGAACATTTCTCTTCGGAGAATCTTCGGTCCGTAGTTTAAATCCCCATTGCACCAACATAGAGGACAAATATGGGTCCTCAACGTCGCCTAGGTATCTATGAAGGGGTTGACTTACCCTCAATGAAAAGACACCTAGAACCCCAAACGGGGGACGTATTTAAGGCACATCTTGAAGACTGTGATCTCGATGAGACGAGTTTCCCAAAAATAGGCCCAGATACTGGAAAATCTGGCGTGAAGCAAATTATAATGTGGGATACAAAAAGTTTGACCCACTATGATCCGGTAACAATACAATGTGTAGAAGAGATCCCGAAGATCCTCCACATACAGAACACTGTTCACCAATTACCGGAATCATTTATTGACAGTCGGAATATTGTCAGATCACACATCCCTGCTGTAAAAACTCCAGCTAGGATTGACATCCCCGAGAATGGATGCAACCCACCAGCAGCAGAAGTGGCTGATCCTTAACAGAAAAGAGGCAGACCACCAGGCTCCAAGGACAGAAACTCCTGGAGACCTTAAGACAGTACTACCACAGGACAATGAGCTCCTGTCCACACCATCACCCTTCCCAGAATCCAATGCAGAGGAATTGCCGGGAAAAAGTGAAATTAAGTAAATGTTGTACATACTGGGGAGGTGTGGGACAGATAGAACATAAATTGTCGACAAATGTATTCACGTACCATATTGCCATATACATCGCAAAAGCGATGATGTTTGTAAATTATCGTTCCACACTCTGTTGCTAGAAGGCAAACGTAAAGATTGGCCAAAATGTGGAACATGGCAATAAAAGATGAGCTGGACTCACTTATGAAACGTGAAATGTTCGGACCTGAAGTCCTGACACCAAAAAGGTGTCAAACCTGTGGGTAAAACAAAGTATTGCACACATAAGAAAAATAAATACAAAATCGTATGCTATAAGGTACAACCTATAGCACAAGGAAATTTCGCTGAAACTAGGGATCGAACAAACTCAAATGAGCATGTCTCATAAATGATGCATCAGTCTCCCTATATTATCAAAAGCGAATACCTTACGATTTGGCGAAGGAAAATTATGGATATGCTGTTATTGGATGTTGTGACAGCATACCTTCGTGGATATCTGGTAAAGATAATTTCCAAATTTCCTCAAAAAATGCCTGAATAGACTTCGGGACGTCTATTCAAATGAAGAAAAACAATAAGTATATGTACAACCAAGAGAATCATTTGACAAGTCAATGATTCCTACCGAAGGTTGTCTTTGCATCTGTGCAAAGAACAGGATTAGAGATCATAGTTGGAGACAACTAAAATCTCACCGGATCTCCTGAAGAGAAAACCGAACTACATGAACAAGCCTGACTTTTAAACATGAAATAAAAAGACCTAGGCAAATATAAAGTCATGGCTCGTAGAATCCTGTTACAAACACCCAGAAGTGCGTTGGAGAAATTAAAAGGACCATTGTCATCCAAAGTACACCTACGGTGGTACACTTACTGGATGTACAAAAAGAACCCTTCCGATCGCTGGAAGAGGGGGAGGATATAACTGGTCCCAAAGTCCCTTACCTAGGTGCAATCAGGCACTCCTAGCTAACTGCATGTGTCCCGATATAGCACTTGCAGTAAACTCATCAGCCAGAGATAGTTGGCACCTAAAAAGGGCCATTAGACCGGAGTTAAGCCTTCTGCGCTTCCTCCAAGGGTCGAAATATTTGGACTTACAAAATGTAGTAGCATCCTCCAATGTTTATGCGAATGCAGGTTACAGGTCCGGTCCCTATACTGAGAAATCACAGAACAGGTACCAACAGTGGGATGACCATCTACTGCAAATATGCAAAGCAACTTATGAAGGCAACATCATCCTATCATTCCGAGATCCTCACCATTCCAGAATCACACCAATGGTGTATTTCAGGGCGCCTGGTGGTACATCACATCCCAGTGATGATTGGGATAAAGGCTGGTTCTGTGGAGCTGACCATATAGTCTGAAGACCACATCAGAGGCGACGAAACTTAGCACACCTCTCCAGAGTTTCTGGATTCAGCGGCTGCTTGATGGTGATAAAATTTGTAATCTATGTACATTTTCGGAATATTGTAAATAGGAGTGATGAGATAAGCCTAAGAGATCTGAAAGCCTAAGAGCTTTTACAGATCAGGGGGGAGTTGAGGGAATTTGTACTCTTTTCCCTTAGCTATGGGTTTTCCCACTGGGTTTTCCATAGCCAAAGGTTTTAACGAGGCAAATCAAATCAACTCTGGATCCCGAAGTATCCACCCCTCTGTGACACTCAGAATCCAGAAGTATTCATGAGCAGAGTCACTTGTACAAATCAGGGGGAGTTAAAGAGCGTTTGCACTTTTTTTCCTTAACTATGGTTTTTCCCACTGGGTTTTCCATAGCTAAAGGTTTTAGCGAGGCAAATCTCACCAACTCAGGATCCTGAAGTATCCACCCCATGTGAGACTCTTCTACGCTCAGAATCCTGAAGCATTCACGAGCAAAGTCCACACCTATGGCTGGATAAGGGGGAGTGTTATGAACGGTTATTTAACCGTAGTTGGATGAGATTCTGGGCTATCCTAGAGATAGGCCCATATTATTGTAAGCCCATATTTGTATTCTCCCAATTGTCTATAAATAAAGAGCTGTGGGCTCCTCCCCCAGTAGTTGATTCATAACACTATTTGATTTGTATTTTTTGGTTTTTGGCTCCTTTTTGGCTTTTTGGACTTTTTGGAGCTACCTTTTTCTTTTGTAGGGATTTTTGGGAAATAGATGCGATATAAGTAGCTTTAGGAGGTGAACTCAAGTGACATGTAGAGAATAAAAAGATATATGTGGAGAAAGAAATAATGTAGCACTCGGTTCACTCTAAGATGTGCACGAACGGTTCAATAAAATAATACTTCAACTAAAACTCATATGTAAGCATGGATATTCTCAATCATCTCAATAAAAAGTGAAGTCAAGCAGTAAGAGTACAATCATATCAGGCATGCAACAGAAGGTGAATATGACAATAAAACTGATGCTTCAGATATACTAATGATGCATGAATCTTGGTGCATTTCCAACAAAAGCATACTAAACACTAATCCATACATTCAGTTTCAATTAATATCATGCATTCATGTAGAGGAATCATCAAAAGAAATAGATTTGCAAGCACATGTGAATAGCAAGACTATGGAATACTCTAAGTAGCATGGCAATGAATAATAAGCATCGTGATGGTTACTAAAGCAATAAGAGATATCATCATAAGGAACACATTTAGCAAAAGAAGAGAAAGGAAAATAAAGAAATAAGAAAAATTAAAAGAGAGGAAAGAAAAGAAAAACAAGCACACAACATGATGCATGAACACACATAAAAGGAAAAGAAGATGGAAAATTCAAAAAGATGATGCAAAATTTTGAAAAATTCTAAAAACCCTGAAAATAGAGTAAAAATGCAACTAATGCATCAAAATGGCATGGAAATGCACTCCCCCAAGCTTAAACTTCACATTGTCCTCAATGTGATCATAGTGGAAGAATATGAGGAACAACGATAATAATAAGGGTGATGAATGAAAAATGATGAAATGAATGACATGAAATCCTAATGCAACTACATGCACATACAATGATGCATGAGAGCGCTTTCCCCCAAGCTTATACCAAACAATCCTATTCAAATGACTCAATCAAAAATGTCATGGCTTTGCAAAGCGTGATTAAGTCAAATGAATAAGAAAGTGAGTATTCACTTGAAAGAAATGCTCGATGGTGGTGAGCAAAAGGATGTGACACATCAAAATATGAAGAGGGCAATAAATATATATAATGGGTTTGAGGTGTAAATTATTATTGTTGCCATCATATGAGGTGATATTTATTCAAACAAATCTATACGGTCCTCTCGCTGTCGAGAGGATTCGTGTTTATTTAAAGCATAAAAATTTCTACACTACTGGATTGATATCACCTATAGCAAAAGGCGGATCCAGTATCTTTGCCGGTGCCGGCAACTGCTCCAACTGCTCTTTCCGTGGCTCTGCCAGGTGCATGCGTCCACGAACACCAACGAATTCCAGCAATGCATCCTCCAGCATTCCCACAAGGGTTCTACCTGTACCCTGCAGAGAATAGGATGCATCTGTTCACTGCAAAAATTTCACCCTCATAATAAAAGTATCGCAAAGAGGATCGTCTATAGAAATATATGTAATAAATAATTGTGGACGATACTTCCCTGGAAATAATCCAATATCCTCTTGTGCCTTGATAGCTATCTCCGTGGTGTCCTCTCTCAGCTGCTCAGGTAAATCTGGATCATAGGTGTGGACCTCTTCGATAGGCTCGTCAAACAGTGACACGTCCAAGCATACCTCCGGTCCATAATCGTATGTGTGCTACAAAAGGTATGACGTGTCAAAAATATCTGAATCAAAATCAATATCGAATGGAAAGCATGATTCAGATATAGAGTGGGTAAAAATATCTCCCTGTGTGGGAGCGGGAAGCTCTGTGAGATAGTCATCGACGTCAGTGGAAGGATGAGGTGGCTGCGGGAGCTCTAATGGTGGAGGATAGTGCTCGGGATCCTCATGAATGGCTGTGTCCTCGTCCTGATGCACGACCTCCTCGGTGATAAGCTCTGGCTCTGTGTGTAAGGCCTCCTCAAAAGCATGCTCTGGCTTCGTATGTGAGGCCTCCTCGGCAATATGCTCTGGCTCGATAGTGTGCTCCTTTGCCTTCTCATCAACTATCAATGTAGGCTCTCTCTGGGATGGTGATGCTGGCTGCTCAGGTGTGTCAGCTTGTGGGGATGTATCATATGGAGGGGAATGCCTGCAAGCAATCCGAAAATATAGTCTATCCCCCTCAAGACTGACATGGATGTCCTCCTCAATTGTTCCTGCAGCTGAAACACGGTTCATAACAAAATCTGCAAATCGTAGCTCAAATGCATCACCTGCTGTAATACTCTCTGAACCGGTGAACCTCACTGACTCCAAGAGACCCTCCAATAATCTCTGAAATCCATCCTCCTCTGGCTGCGCTGGTGGCTCAATTTCTGCTTCCTCCACTGTACCTTCGTCCATCCACTCTTCATATGCAACAGCTGTATTGTAGGATGTGGGATCGACGGTGGCACATTCTGGCTCTGGTAATATGATTGGAGATGCTTCTTGCCCATAAGATGAAGGAACAGAATTGATATCTTTGGGAATCATCGTAACCTTAAACATGAGCGCATTCATTTCAAGTTGCCTCTTCACCCGTTCCAATAGAAGGCTACTCTTTTCAAGCCCGGCTTGCATTTCAACCTGGTGTGCATGCATATCATCAAAAAAATCCTTTGTCTCTCATCAAGCTCGGGCCAGTGCGTTTCCTCAAAAAAGTATTCTCCCATCTGAGCACTCTGATCATAATAGTATTCTCCCATCTGAGCACTCTGATCATAATAGTATTCTTCCATCTGAGCAATATGATCAAAATCTGTGGTCCACGTAGTATAATCCATAGCACCTGATCAACAAAGATAAATACCTGGAGAAAAATATCAGTGGCACAAAAGAATATAGAAATGATAATAATGGTGGTGGGGGTGAAAATTCCCTTTTTAAATTTTTTTTTCTTTCGTAGTATAATCAACCTAATTGTGACAAATTGGCACCCAACGGGAAACACCTCCCTGGCAACGGCGCCAAAAACTTGGTCGTGCCCCGGATATACACCCGGAGAACGATTGTAGTTTTACCGCAAGCGCACGGTCAAGTGGCGAGCGGGTATCGAACACGAGGAGGTGTTGTTGGCTCCAATCTATCCTAGGTTGGTTTGACTACGAATGTTTTATTGGTGGAGATGGTTATGGAATGATATAATGGAAATGGTAGTGGATGTCGGTGTCGGTGATAAAGAAGTCGGATAAAGTATCGATTCAAATTTAATACAATAAAAGAGTCTAGAGCTAGGGAATCCCCACTACGGATCGTCATACATCATTGTAAATAGTGAATCTCAATATTACTAGGGTTGTGTTGGGGTGAACTAGTCATAACTGAATAGAGAACCAAGCTCACGCTCTCGTGCTATTGCCGGTCTATAGAAACCTAGGATAGGGCCCAATCTCTTGCAAACCCCTAGCCTAAGCCACTAGCATTAGGATCGACATCATCATTCAATCGTCCCTCGAGCCCACTCTCGTGCAAACTCGAGGCACGATCTAGGTTGTGATAGTTTGTATTCGTCCAATCTCTTGCAAACGAATATGGGTATAGATTTATAATAAAAATCCTATCTTTGGTCCAAAATCTTGCAAACCAAGTCTAGAGAATCTCGATTATAAACCTAAATCGAATATATAGGCCTTCCCATCGATTAGAATCCAATCTCTTGCAAACCCCAATCGATGGAAATCCCTAGCTATCCGTAATAAATCGATCACAACCTAATCTCCTAGCAACTCTAGCAATTTAGAAATTCATTCATTACAAATCTAAAATTAGATCCATAGGGTTCATCCCCATGCCCTAGAACATCAAATCTACTCATGCATAGCAACAACGATATAAGAATCAATAAAAACCATTGCTTGCATGTAAAAAGATAGAAAAAACAAAGATTCAAATAATCAAGAACAAAATACTTATCTTTGATGAAGATCTTCAATCCAAATACAAGCTTTTAGATCCAAGAGGGGGCCTATGACATGGCCTAACCTCTAAAATAATCCCTAAGAAAACATGTGGGAACCTCCTCTAATGGTGGCTACAAAACCCTTATATAGTTCCCCAAAAACCCTAGCAAAACTCCCCCAAAAAACCTCTGAAACCCGTGCCCGAAACACAGTCTGCGTACAACTTGGATTCTGGGCAAGTTACGACTCGGCCGAGTGGGGAAACCTCACTCGGTCGAGTGAGAATTCCAGCACTGCAGCGTCGTCTTGCAGAAATTCTTCAGATTTCATCAGACCTCTGATTTGCGCGTTCTTGGCGGCTTTGGAATCTTCATGAAGTCTACTATCCATAAAAAATATGAGAAAAATAGTTTGATCTCTGGAATTATAGCAGATTTCAAAAGAGTGAGAGGTTGTCTGAAAATCTGGGCGCTGCGTGTCATCGGCTTCACTCGGCCGAGCGGCAAATGTCACTCGGCCGAGGGGCTTTTGGTACTCGGCCGAGTCGGTCTCCAAAGGATCTCTAAGATCGACTGTAAAATTCCAGTAAGTCGGCTCTTTTGGATGCCGTCGTTCGTGTGCCACTCGGGCGAGTGGTGTCTCCATACTCGGCCGAGTGGGATGTCGTCACTCGGCCGAGTGCACGCTAATCTTCAAGTAATTGCGTGTCCTATCTGGCCGGCCGAGCGGGCTTCTTTGCTCGGCCGAGTGACTCCTTCACTCGGCCGAGTGGCATGCTGAAAATGCACAATCTTCATCATTTTGCTTCCTCGTCGCTCCTACGACGTTCTTTCTTCTTCCACTCGTCTTCTATCGCTGATAGGTCCTCAATAAGTCCATGAGCAATGCTTCGTTATGCGTGCAAGTCCTTTAAGCTCATTTTTTGCTCCCAATTGCTCATATTTCCTGAAATCCGACAAAAACAAGTAATAGTGAAAAGTAACACAATATCATCGAATAATCGTGAAAATCGCAATATGAACAACCGAAATGGCATGCAAATATGCAGAAAAAAGGTGTAAAATATGGACCGATCAAAGATCCATTACAAGAAAAATGACTTCGCAACGATAAAAGTCGTTGCTAAAAGTCCAAAGCCATTGCTATAGACACCAATGGCAACGACATATTGTTGTTGCTATAACTGTCGTAACCAAAGGTATTGGCAACGACATATTGTCGTTGTTGTAGGTACTTTTGGCAACGACATTTGTCGTTGCGAAAGGCTTTCATGACTCGTGATAAGGGGTCGTTGCCATTGGTGTGTCAAGCATAGGCAACGACACGTGCCGCTGCCATTGACAGTAATGGCAACGACTTGTGCCGTTGCCATTGATCTCAATGGCAACGTCACAGATCGTTGCCATTGATAGTAATAGCAACGACAGAGGTCGTTGCCATTATCGATAATGACGACCACTGACAACGACAGAGGTCGTTGCCATTGACAGCATTGGCAACGACACATGTTGTTGCTGTCAAATTGGCAACGACACAGGTCGTTGCCATTGACAGCATTGGCAACGACCCATTGATCTCAATGGCAGAGTTGACAGCAATGACAACGACAAAAGTCATTGCCATTATTGGCAATGGCAACGAGT